>WEKY01017028.1:28937-121543 GCA_013390045.1 Picathartes gymnocephalus | reverse complement strand
TTTGGGTTTTTTTGGTTATTTGGCAGGGGACGGGAGGGGGGGAGGGGAGGGGTTGTGGCATTTTCATGCCAAAATATGTGATTTAACAATTTAGTTTAGTTTTCAAATGCATCAGGATTTGGGAGGAAATTTCAGTTATTCCAACTTATCATAAACTTGGTTTGGCTAAAAGCTGAAACTGTTGCTGAGTGCTGCTGAATATGGAGTTAGAGTTGGTCTGTGTTTCTTCTTGAATGTTTGAAAGCAGTAGTGAAAATGAAAATATATAATTGTAATTTGAATGAAAGAAGGTTCTTGCTTTTTGTTTAAAACTGTCTTATCCTACTTGGAAAAAATAAATCTCTAGACCTCAAGGATGTATATTTTTATGCTGACAGATATGGTGTTTCTCTATTTTCCTTCTAAGGCAAAACCTCTGTCTGACCCTTGAATTTTCGTTCCATTGATTATAAATTAGGAGAAAGAAACAATTATTCTCTCCCAAGAATGTTCCCATGTGGAAAAAAGGAGGGTAAGAACTGGGATAACAGGCAGGGGCCATCAAAACAGTTACCTAAAACAGAAATATCTCAGTGCAGCAGTCAGTGCAAGGAGCTGCTTAATGGTACTGGAAATCTCCTGGTCTCATAGTTCAGATCCAGGTCCGGGTGCCCTATGCAGATTTAAGTATCCCATCTAATGCTGCAGCCACCTAAAGCAATTAGCAGGAGAAAAACAGCAGAAATATGAAATTTCCTATGCACATAAGATCAGCAGAAATAAAGTTCCTTATAAAACACTGGATCCTCCCTTGCAATGAAGTGAAGGACATTATTTCATAACAGATGTAGCTACTGTTGGTGAATATAAGAAAAACCTGTCAGTTATTGATCATATTTTGTGATACTGATTCAATATATTCCAGAAATGTTGACATATGCTAATATCTTTTGAAGTATATTTTGCCTGCTATTAATGTGACTGAATAGAGCAAGGGCACATATATTAAAAAACAGGTCCTGGCACAAAAAACCACAAGGGGTTACAACACAAGCAGATAGTGAGACCACAGTTCTCAGTCTAAGTACCAGTAACCAAACATAATTGCTCACTAAGAACACCAGAAAAGCACAGCCCATAGACAAAACAAGCACAGAAATGAGCTAGAAAAATGTAGTCAAGAATAAATTAGTACACATTCAAATCAATTATTTCAAACTTGTAGACCTCTCCTTCTACCTTAATTTAATGCATTGAGAAAGAATTATTAAAGTGACATTGTTTCCTAATTTTCCAGGATTGTGTATGACAGTCTTATCCCAGAACAGAGACTTAGTGATGTATCTGTATTTGGCAAATGCCTGCTAGTTGGACACAAATATAAAATGTATCATTAAAATGCACTACGTGGATCAGGAACATCTTTTGTGGAGCTTTGGACTGTTAACTGAATGTGGATGCTAAATAGAGAGTCAGAAAGAAAAGTTCTCAGTTATAGCCATGAAACAGACGGTCTGTGAAAGTTAAAACGTTCTCACAACTGAATCAAAACAATATAATGTTCTCATGAGAAACTTCAGCTTCTGCATAGAGAAAGAATCCAAAACATTAGATTAATTCACTGCATCTGTGTTGCGTACATGTTATTGGTCAAAAATAATTATTTACACTGCTTAGCCTATGGTGTTATGGAGTCAGAATTGTAACCAATTGAAAACCACTCTTTCACGGAGGATATTATAAAAGGTGTTCACTTTTAATAAATTTAGCTTAAGCCTTATTGAATCACAGCAGGAGATCGCGTGGTTTGTTCAGGGGAACAGCGACAACTGAATGACTTGCTTGACTGGATTTTTATCAGTGAAAGGGTTAATATGGGCAGTAGCAGTTTATTTAAGAAACAAACAAAAATGTTTAATACAAGCTATTATAATACTCTACTAGCAAGGGATCAAAATTCAGAGTCTTCTCTCTAGTATGCATAAAAAGCCCCTGGGAATTCAGAATCATGGGGTTTTAAATTTTATTTGGAGTTTTTATAGAGAAAACTGCTGCAGGGTGTTGTTGTGCCCTAAGGGCAGGACACAACACATGGCCTTGTTCAACCTCAGTTAGACCTTGTGAATTACTCCAGATTTACATTGTAGAGATCAAGGTCTTCTTCAGAAGTAGTTCCTCAGAAGTTAGGGACAGGCTAGGACCGTTAGAAATATTGGGACAATTCCAGTTTGCATGCACCTGTATTATCTATAATGATAGGAACCTGCAAGTTTAGGAAAGCCAGTATATTCCTCACATAACTCCAACCTTAATTCCTAATGGAGTTTCTGTTCAGCACAGAACTCTGTGGTGAAGTGATCATGGTTCTGATGAGCAGAGTGAGGCTAAAGACAAAATGCTTAAGCAGAAACATACTAAGTATGTGTTAGAGTGTGCGTAAAATACAAACTCCATTTGCCAGAAGCAGGGATCTGGAGGCAGCACTGACATTCAGACCAGCACATGTAGGCCTGCTACAACAGCAGGAATGGTACCAACCTCAGGGAAACAAATTAGTAGCTAAAAAACAGGATCTCTCTATATTCCTTCTTACGTAAGTTTACTCCAGCTACCAGGCATGGGGTTGTGCTAAACAGTCTTGAATATTTGTCACCTGAGGCTCAATTCACATTGAGATCATCCATAGGCTTAAAGGAGATTGAAGGGATTCCTCCAATATTAAATGAAAACTTCTTACTTACAGAAAGCAAGAGGCAGTTTAAGTCATGAGTGAAATTCCTCCTATTTTCATAATAATTTTTCTACTGTTAAATTCACAATAATATCAGGAAATTAGAGCTGTATGAAAGCACACTGTTGTTTCTGAAAACGACATCTTGAAGTTGCACCTGACTACAGATTTGTCATATTTTGGCTCATTTATACCTTGTCGTTCAATCTTCATTTTATCACCCCTTCATCTAAGCCAAATTCTTCTTTTTCTTGCTTCTGCTACATTTATTACATAAATCTCCACTTCTCATTCTAAGTTCAATGAGTCCTGTGGCTATAAGCTCCCCAAGTCCCTCTTCTTTAAATTATAAACAAATCCAAAATGTTATTATCAGACATCTCTCCTAACAGACAGGAACATATGTCCACAAGTTTGCCCTTCTCTTCCAGCCCATGACACAACAATAGTTCTTCATTAAATTTTATAAAGGTCTTATCACGTTCCCAAAAGTAGAGACTGATCACTTGTGCTACACAAGATTTCCCTACAGTTACATACAAGAAAAAGAGGTTTATTTCTATTTACCAATCATTACTGGCTGCAGAGTAATACAGAAAAAGTAATTATTTCCTCCCAAGGAAAATCTGACTAAGGACAGGTGTGCTGGCAAATCTTATCAGAAGAGTCATGGAGCACCTGTTGCAGGTCACCATCACAAATTACAAGCTCATGCAGAGCTTCAGACTCACCAAGATGAACAAGATTCCACAAACCAAAAAACAATTCTGTGTAGGTAGAAGGATATCAGTCCTTCTCCTCTGCCTCCAATAAGAAGGGGAAGATCAGCACTGCTTAAATCCCCCCATATATCATTAATATTGGTGATGGAAGCCAGCAGGGTACGTGGGAAAAATAAAGGGTTTTTTTAAGAAGATAGGCACATCTGAGAAGACTTAAAATACAGCAGCCCCAGCTGCAACCTACACATGCCACAGCTTCTCTGGGAAACTTATTCCAGTGCCTCACCACCGTCACAGGGAAGAATTTCTTCCTAATATCCAACCTAAACCTCCTCCCTGTCAGTGTGAAGCCATTGCCCCTTTTCCTGTCTCTCCAGGCCTTTGTGAATATTCTCTCTCCATCATTCTTGTGGGTTCCCTTCAGGTACTGGAAGGCCATGATTAAGAAGAAAACATCCCAATTTTCACTTGTGTGGCTGTTATGAGACAAAATAGACCTTTGTAATATACAAATATGCAAGCCGAATTCCTAGGAGCCCATAAAGCTATGGCATTTATTCTGCATCGAGATACAAAGAAGAGACATTGGGTGTTTCAGAAAAGGATAAACACCCATCAGTAATATTTTTCTATCCTGTAAAGATGTATATTCAACTTTACTGATTCTAAATGCAGGTTTAAATATTCAGCCTTTGAATGCAGTATAAGTAAAGATTACTTTAAATTTCTGAAGCCATGGCATAGTTTTTAAGCCTAGAATGTGCAGCCATTCAGTGAGAAAACATCAATGCTACAAACCCTTGTATTAACACTGCCTAACTTTCCATGTGTACAATCACCTAAAGGAGATTTCAGAACAGAAATGGAAAATAAGGCTCATGATATCAGGCATTCCTTGTCTTCTTTCAGTGCTCACTATTGTAACTCAAATGGAAGATGATCCTCACCAACTTGTTTATTAAAGTTCAAGCACAGAAAAAAGTAATTATACACTTCAAGATAATTTGCTGCCAACTTACTTTTCACATAAAACCTTTTAAAATATAGACATACAATTTTAATAAGAACTATTTCTCCCCTTCTTCTGAAAAGCTCCACATTCTCATAAACAGTCCTATAAAGGAAGGCCATTGAGTAAAAAGCTTACTTAACTAACTTTTAAAGGAAAATCTGGAATCAATACACTTGAAATCAAATGCATATTGATTGTGCCATTTTCCTCTTCAAAAATAAACTGTCTCAGTAAATTACATGGAGTTCTCAAGTCTTGACACAATCCTTATGACTCACAGATCTTATTCCTTCTACATCCTGTTAATTTTACTGCTGTGACTGGCCCCAGTTAGCAAGATTAGTACTGGTGGTAAAATCATATATATGCAAAAGCTTATGAAAAACTTCAAATTTTAACATTCATTGTTCAGAACTTTTTTTTTAAGTCAAAACCTCCAAAGGTTCTACCAGCTGTACAATCACCATTTCTAACAGCCTGTCTGTACGTCAGGTGAAATAAACCAACAGCCCTCCACTGGGATAGACTTTGGCCACAAAGTAATTTCTATAGAACAATTAAGGCAAAGCCAGTAACTTCTAATATATGGATAATGATGGGTTTGAGATGTTGAAAACTCTTCATAAATATCTAATTTTAATGCTGTGATAAATACAGATGCTATTAGTCTGCTTTCCAGGATAAAGCTTTCCTTAATCCTCTCTTATTCCAGGATTTCATCTTGCAAGCTTTCCATTCGTAGCTCTCCCTTTGATTTCAGTAAGGGCTCTGGAGAAAGGAATTGCATAATCAGGCCCTTAATCAAATTTATTAAAACCCTGATGATATACAACCCAATTAAGGAATACCTCTCCGTTCCATAAGAGCTTTTACATTCCCTATAAAACACTTTCCTCTCCACCACATAAAACTTAGTGCATGCATTGCCATCTATCAGTATGAAGTACAAGCCCTAGAAATGAAAAAGGGGCAATTAAATCTACAAGCTGTGGCTGATTTAATAATGAAAAGATAATGCAAATTGGCTTAAGAACTTTCATGTAACTTTCAATCTTGTTATTAGTCAGGTTGTGAAAACCACAGCAATATTGTGATACTCCAAAAGTAGGGTCTTTCTTATCACATTTGCTGGTCCAGTACTTCCCTCAAGTGGTAAATGCATTTCTGCCTGTTTTGAATTTTAATCTATGATATTAAACAGTATAAACACATACTATGCTTCCTAATCATCTTGCATTTTGTGTTGCTATAGAGTCAACTATTTTTCTCTTGCTGGTCTTTGTTTCAACTGCTTTATTTCAATGCAAGACCTTTTAATTGTGTCAACCACAGACCTATACATTAAATATTACTAGCAGATTTCTTTCAGCTACACATGGCACATTTCAGAGCACAACCTAGAATAGCTGTGTACCACTAACAATTTGACCACCTATGGTCCTTCTGTCTCAGATTTCTTCCAGAATGCCATAAATGCTGCTTCTAAAAACCAGAATATTTACCCAAATGCAAGTGACACTCATCTCATCAGTCCAACTAACACTGCAGGCAAGACAATTGAATGTGCAAATCAAATGCATTCAAACACCATATCCCATTACCTTTGTTTGCCAATGAGTGCCCCAAAACTCAGATATCTCTCTCCATCATTCTTGTGGGTTCCCTTCTAGAATCACAGAATGGTTTTTGTTGGGAGGGACCTTGAAGATCATCTTGTTCCAGCCCCTGCCATGGGCAGGGACACCTTCCACTAGACCAGGTTGCTCAGAGCCCCGTCCAGCCTGGTCCTGAACACTTCCAGGGTTGGAGCATCTACAGCAAATTTTCTTCACTCTTCACTACTTACACAGCTATGAGTTTTGAACAGTTCAGTCTGCATTGCTTGTGGCCTTATGTTTCCTAAATTCTGTAAATTGTGCATAATTACTCCTTTTCTCAAAAGCCTGTGATTGTTTTTATTCTCTTATGATATGTTCTTCTGTCCTTAAATTTAGACCTTGCTTCTAACTCAGTATTGGTGATATTGGTGAGGCTGGCAATGCTCAAGCTCTCGTGTAAACCCATTTAGACCATTTTTTATGTAGTACAAACCTAGGAAAATAGACTTTTTTTTTTAATCCAAATGTAATTTTTAAATTATGCTTTAGATGTACACTTTGCTACCCAATCTTAGTCATTTTGGAAGAAATTGTCTGCTTTCTTTCTTCTTCAGACAGTTAAAAATCTAGTTAAACTTTTGCATTTTTTCAGTTCAGTTCAGTTCAGTTGCATTCATTCAGTTTTCTGTGTTTCAGTTTTTGTGTCTCTGAACCTGCTCTAGATTTTCCTTTCCACGAGGAGAAACTAACCAGCAAAAATTTTCTTAAAAGTCTGGGTTATTCCCTGGTTTAACACTTAGAAAAATGGACTAATTATATATTGGAATAAATGAAAGTAGGTGGAAATTTTGCTTTTTAATATGGGAGCCTTCTAAATCCTGAAGAACAAAGTGGCAGAACCCAGACATGATGCATTTTTTTTCCATAATTGAACAAGCCTGGGGGAGGAATATCAAAAAAAACAAATATATTTTGTTATATTTCGATATATTTAGTAATATAATTGAGAAAAAAAAATTGTAGAACTTAACTATATTCTAAAGCTTTAGATCCGCATAAAATTAACAGATCACCTGCCAAGTTTCCCACACTCTATATATTATATTTCTGCAAGGAAGATATTCCCAACTCCATAAAATCTTTTTTAAAAGTGGGGAAAAAAAAAAAAGGATGATGGAAAATCATGACATGAAGGACAGCAAAGAACGATGGGCCATGAAGCACTGAACAGCAGTGGGTAGAAGGCACTGTAGTTGCATTGCCAAATCAGCTACTTGAAAATCAGATTTTTCTCTTTTTCTTTAAAATGAAAATTCTTATACACACTTTTCTAGTCAGTCACAGTGAAAGATATTGATTAATAATTTATTAAATACATTATATTCCCCCTGTGGATTACAGTGTGGGTTTACCTAAGTACACTAAATTTCCCTTCCGTGGGGAATCCATTATATCATTAATCAAAGACATAAGTTTAGATGGCATGGTTATTAATCTGTCCTTAGTAAACCCAAGTTACATTTTGTTCCAATCCTCAAGTATTCTTAGTAAGACTCAAATTATATTTTCTTTCAAAATATGCCTATTGTGGTCAAACCAATTTGTCTGCACTTGTTTGAATCATTTCTTTCCTGCATTTCACAGAATTGCACAACAACTGGTGTTGAAAGAGACCTCTGGAGATCATCTTAGTCCAATATCCTGCTTAGATCAGGGTCACTTAGAGCAGGTTTCTCAGGCCTCTGTCCAGTCAGGCTTTATTTATCTCTAGAAATGGAGATTCCACAAAATATCTCAGCAAATTACAATCACAGAATTACAGGATGGCTTGAGTTGGAAGGGACCTTAAAGTTTACCTCTTTCCAACCCCCTGCCATGGGCAGGGACACCTTCCACTATCCCAGGCTGCTCAGAGCACCATCCAGCCTGGCCTTGGACACTGCCAGGGATGGGGCAGTCACAGCGTCTCTGGGAACCCTGTGCCAGGGCCCCCCCACCCTCACAGGGAACAATTTTTTCCTGATATCCAATCTAAACCTACTCTGTCAGTGTGAAGCCATTGCCCCTTGTTCTGTCACTCCAGGCCCTTGTCAAGGGTCTCTCTCCATCTTTCCTGTGGGCTCCCTTCAGGCACTGCAAGGCCACAATGAGGTCACCCCAAAGCCGCCTTCTCTCCAGGCTGAACAATCCCAATCCCCTCAGCCTTCCCTCCCAGCAGAGCTGCTCCATCCCTCTGATCACCTTGGTGCCAAGTTTATTTACTACACGAAATACCACAGTGTGAAGGGGGATTCCAAAAACAGTGCCATTGTATCCCTAAATCGAGTGAATCATGAAAATCAGAAGATCAGCAGGTAAGTGTTTTTCAATCAAGCATGCAAAAACTGAGCAGTTCAAACTGAATTCCTTGGCTCTTTAAGCTTGGAGTTTGTGGAATTTCAGTCTTCATGGGATGGATGCCCAAAGGAACTGAATGTAAATGCAGTTTATTTCTTTAAAATTGCAGACAGGATTGCAGTATGCATCAAATAAAAAATTCTTGGCAACTAACTTAACTGAATGTTGCTTCCACAGCCAATTTCTGTCAATTTTGTCCCAAATCTGGGCTTCTGTAGGAGATGAATAGCATGAAATTTACCCTAGAAATGTGCTCAACAGAAAGTAAAAAACATACCCCAAGGTACAGGAGTTTGTTCCCAGCACACAGGAAAGGGAGAATACTCTAGTTTTTTTCTTTCTGGTTTTTCTAGTGCATTAAATCAAAACCCAGCAGACTTCTAGAGATTTATTTTTCAGCCTGAAACTTTGCTGTAGCCCTCTAACCTGTTATTACAGTCTTTGACAGAGTACAATGCAAGTCAGTAAGTGCAGACTTAAGGACTTTATTACTTACTCAGGCAGAACTCCCCTTAATTTCAAGTACTGATGAATACAACCTACAGAAATTATTCTTTCCACTCCATGTAACAGGAAAGAAGCCTGCATCATCTTGAATGCTGTCAATAAGAAGCTTAGGCCTAGATTCAGAAAAAGCATTTAATTGTATCTGTATCCAGGAGGCTGAAGCCTGTGCTTAAATTTAATCATATGCTTGGGTTGGAGTTCCATGATTAAACAACGGAAGCTATAGCACCACCCTAGAAAGAATGCCTCCTTCACCCAAAATCTTAATAAGTAACAAGAGCAGTAGGTAGCAGCCTTGCCTTCCCTTGTTTCTAGGTTCAAAACTCTCTTCCAACAAAGACCGCTATTTTTTAAAATAATTTTCTTTTTAGCAGGAAGAATCCCACAAACATAAGACACCGTTTTCTCAAAATCCTTGTTTTCATCTGCACTGTTCAGCCACCAGCAGCTGAATAAAAAAGCATCTAGGATTCCTAATTAAAGACCTTTTAGCTCTCTAGGTGGAAAAAAAAAAAAAAAATTATTCCTTTGGGAAAGACAAGCAGGGATTTCATTTACTTATAACTTTGAATGAGAAGAATGGAAGATAAAGGAACAGGCCGATGTTACTGCAAGTTGATCTCTGTCATCTCTATAAGGACACCGAGAACAGGGAAGGGCCTTGACAACAGGAGAAACAACATCTTGAATCCATCCTCACAGAAAGGTCAAAAGAATAATAAAGGAATCATAATAAGTCTCACTTTGGTCCCTTGGAAGGTGAAGAAACCCATTCTGAGCGCATAAGGAGAAGCTGGGGTTTTGAAAAGTCATTCTGGATTTACCAAAGGTGAATCATGTCCTGTACCAACCTGGCTGTTTTCCGTGAGGAAAATGACTGGACCTGCAGGCAAGAGGAGACCTGTCCATGCCATTTGCCTTGACTTTAGCAAAAGGTGAGTTTCATGGTCTGGCTCAGAGAGCGTTAGTCAATAAGTGTGCCCAGAAACCTGTAACAGCTGGACAACTGCTGTGGTCATCCTACAACCGCCCTGCTTTACAGACGGGCCAGGAAGAGCTGATGGAATGCTTGCTCCTACACAGTGACATCAGGCTGGGGTGGGACCAAGAGATGGTCAGTGTGCTTAAGTACACAGCTGCCACCCAGAGGGAACTGGACTGACTGAAGGAACAGGTCTCTACTGACCTGAACTTCATCAAGAGCAAATGCCTTTGAAACAGAAAACTCCTTGCAGGAGAACTGACTCTACTGAAAAGGCCCTTTGGTGTCTGCAGACAAGATGAACAAGAGCCAGGAGTGTGCCCTGGAAGCAAAGTCCAACAGCACCCTGGGCTGCGTCAATGAGTGGATCCAGGAAAGTGATTACCTCGGCTTTTCAGTACTCATTAGCCTGCATCTAAAATACTGTTTTGGGCCTTCCAGTAGCAAAAATAAATGGCACTACTTATGTGAGTCAAGGACAGAGAACTTGTCCAAGGAAGAGAAACTGAGGAAAAAGGCTTGCTCAGCACAGTTAAGGAGCTCATCAAAAGACATGGCCAGGCACTTCACAGTGGTTAATGCTGGAAGTACATGACAATGGACTCAAACTGAAAGCAGAGAGGTTCAGGCTGGATATAATATGAAGGTTTTACACAATGAGAACAGTCAAGGTGTGTCCAAAATATGTTACCATCTCCATCCTTGGAGATTTTCACAACCTGACTGCGTAATATCCTTAATAACAGAGTTTGAGATCACACCTTTGGACAGTAGTGCCATGGGTAGTCATTTAGACTAGATAAAATCCTGAAAGCCTTCCCAACTTGCAATATTCTACTATAGTGCATTTTTAAGCATTTTATTACTTCATATTGAGAGTGTAGGAAGAGCTATTTCCTACCAAAGTCTGGCTGGAATATAATTGTAAACATAGGAGTACAGCACTGTGACCAAACCTTGGATTCATCTGTCTGATAGAAATGAGGAAATCCTACGTAGATTTTCAGAGGAACAGGGAGTAAGAGGGACATTTTTAGGTGTGTTTCTTATACTACTCCATACAAAGATAACCAAATTCCAAGACAGAAACCATGAGGAGGTTTGAACACCTGCCATGTACTCTATAACCAAAGAATGCACACATCTAATTAACACATTGAGAGACCACGTCAACAATCTTTTGAAGACATAAATTCTGCTTATGAATACTCCGGAATGAAACTTCTGTAACCTAGAACTCAAATAAACATTAAAAGAACTAGAATAATAACAAATAATAGGTACAAAAAAGAGGATGAAATCTCCATTTAAGATTATAATCATAAGTGTCCACATTCATCTTCAGCCATTCTTTTATTTTCATTCAGTCATTTTTTATTTCCAAAAGTTAATAATGCAAGAAATAAGTTGAAAAGGGAAAAAATCATTTATTATGTATTCATCTTACTATCCCATATGCACAGAAAGATATTTCTCAAAGTAAAGACATGAAAGAGGCTAGAAAGACACTGGCCAATTTAAGAAATACTGTATCAAATTGATGAGTTTATCATACTAATAATATAGTTTAATAAATGTTAAAATATTAGGGGTTAAAGAATTCTGGGTATATTTAAAGTTCTTTTATAATTCTGATTGTTCAAATTGGTATTTATGACCAATTATCTTGGTTTCTTCCACAGAGTTTCAGCTAATATATAAAATAATAAGAGATTTTTTTTTTCAGTTAATCTTATCAAGGACTTGCTTAAGGAAGAGATGGGCTCCAGAATCTGAAACAGTTTTTAGTCTTTGTGGGAGATTTGCTTATGGCACACTGGTAAGGAATCAACTGCTAGCAAGAATTATTTTTTCATGTTTTGCAATGTTGAAATTTAAAAATAGATATATAAAGTATTAGTAATGTACAATTCTACTTCAGATTTATCTGTATCATTCTTTACGCTAGAGACCTTCCTCTTCAAACCAGCTTGCTTTAATTCAGTTGTTAACTGAAACAATCATTCAGAAAGCAATATTTCTTTTTTGTTTCAATTATCAGCTGAATTAACAATTTAAGTAATTTATTCTGCCAATATCATATTTTAAATTAATTAAAGGAAAGACAGAGTTCCAGATTCTATTATTCCTAGGGTTTGCTCCAAGCCAGCACACAAGCCAAGAGACAAGCCCTTTTTTTCTATAAAGAAAATTTTCCTTGAGAAATATGTAGAATGAGTTATTCGTTTTCCTGCCAAATAGGAAAGATAAGAACACACACACACACATATATATATAGCTATATGATGTTGAATCATGTTTGTCAGATCAGCTGGACACTTAATGAAAAAGAGTCAGAGCCTGATCGATCTCTCACAGAAATGGCTGGAAGGTTTTCCATCAGCTCCAGTGAGAGTTGGATTTGGCCCTATCTGCATGTTTTCAGGCACAAGACCAATTTTCATTTCCTGACCTCTGTGTAATTCCATTGAGGATGCTACTACTGCAGAGAGAGAAGAACAACTTATCATTAGATTGCAAATATCCACCACGTTTTCAGTTAACATTCTGCACATACAGTAACTTAATCCTATTCATTAAATATTTCTATCCACATCTTCAGTGTTACAGCTCATTAAAGAGAAAGAAAATATGGTATTAATTGCTTCATTACAGAGCTTGCATCTGCCATGTTTGCATGACTGTATTATCAGATAGAAGCATTCATACACGTGTGTAATCAATCATCTCTACTGGAAGGACAAAAATGCCTTTTGATGTACATGTATCAAGGAACTACACATTGTAAGCCTTTATATCAGAGAATCATAGAATGGTTTGGGTTGGAAGGCACCTTAAAGATCAGCCAGTTCCAACCCCCTGCCATGGGCAGGGACACCTTCCACTATCCCAGGTTGCTCAGAGCTCCATCCAGCCTGGCCTTCAACACTTTCAGGGTTGGGGCAGCCACAGCTTCTCTGGACAACCTGTGCCAGGGCTTCACCACCCTCACAGGGAAGCATTTCATCCTAAAATTTAATCTAAACTTGCCCTCTCTCAGTTTGAAGTCATTTCCCCTTTTGCTGTCACTACATGTCCTTATAAATAGCATGTGACCATAAAGAATTATATAGTAGTACTGACTAAAAGACAGACCATTCCAGATTTCCCAAATCAGTCCCTTAAAACTTGTCATTTTCTAAAATCAATGTCGTAATTCATATGGACTGTCTATCCATTTGCTACTTAACCTGAGGCACTTCACACAAATGTTTCAACTCCGTTAGCTGTAAATGAATTCTCTCCTGAAATAATAGAACCTTAGAGTGTTATTGTTAGAGTAAATTCACACCGATCTTTTATGAAGCACTCTGAGCCCTCACAGTTTCTTTCTCACTCTCCAAATAACCAATAAAATATTTATTCAAACAGCCTGAACCACACAGGGTGGTGGAGGCTGAAATTTTGTTCTTTGCTTACTCCAGCAGCGGAAACACAAGTGGTGTTTTGTATGAGAGCTGTATTCTAGAACACAAACCCCACTGGGCAAGTAATATATTAGATGTCATACTTTGTCTTGCCGGGCTCATCAGGCTGATTTGGAATTTGCTGCCTGGGTAGAGTGACTCATATGTTTACTGGCCCTGACAGGTGCTGGGCATCTTCCACACTCATTAAAGTTAATGACTTGAACAACAGAGAGGGAAAACTGTATGCTGGTTTCCTCTGAATGTGTATTCCCAAGTTATCATTTAAGCGAGGACCTAAGTGGTGTCACCTTTCTTCTGCAATCACAAAAGCAGTCCCTAACCAAACCCCTGTCCCTTCATTGCAAAAATAATCCAATTAGCTTCACAGAAACTCCTTGTTGGAGTAAGGCAAGGAAAAAAAAATGCACCATACACAGAGCTTTGCACAAAAAAGCTGCTTTTTGCCATAAAACAAGTCACTTCCTCACTGGAACGGAGGAATTAACATACGGGAAACAAGCCAGTAATTTTATAGAAATATATGCCTTTAAGTAAACTCTAGACCACTGCTCTCACAATAGCCACCCTTTGGCATCATTTCTATCCCAACAAGCCACAGCTGCTGAACTGGAGACTTCTGACTTCATGTCAGATAAGTAATGAGAAGTTTCAGGCAGTGGTGCCAGAGCTGATCCTTTGATATTAACACAGCACACTACAGTTGTTGACCAGCCGCATCAAAAAAGATATGCCTTTAATTTACACTAGTTAGCTAAAAATATTCAGGAGAAAACTTCACAGACACTTATGCCATGACATTTGACTGTCAAATAAGAGATGAAGAGATGGAGACCTCACAGACATCTATGTATTCACAGAACCAAGAAATTGGGAGGATTGAATCTTTAACTACAGAGACATCTCTTCTTTGATGCCTGTCCAGCCACTAGATCTGCCCAGGTAATATGACAAAGTTCTGTACCCTGGCTTCCACCCAACAAGACAGAAATACTGAGCCAGAGACCTCACAGAAACCTGTGCCTTAATATTTACCTGCCACACAATATCTCCTGAGCTAGTTGTCTTGCAAAAACAAAAGGCTGAAACATCTGAAAATAAAGCCGAAGAAATATTGCAGTCTTAAATACTCATCACTTTTAAAGTTTAACTTTTCAGGGTCTCCCAAAGGAAAATGTAATGGTGCATTTCCACAGTTAGCCCAGTTCTTTAACAAAACACTTATGTCTAGTTTTTGTCCTCTTCTGCAGTTCTCACATCAACATCTCTTTCTTTTATAATTTCATAAGATGCTGAGGTACAAAGGCCTGAGTAACACATCTTCCAAACCCAAACTAATGTGCTGTTTGCTGGACAGAATTAGTAAGCAGAATGTTGACTGATGGAAAACTGCTCAGTTGCTTGGAATATATTTCAGTAATTTGAGGAACACTAATTCAGAAATTCAGTATTTTTTTCCATCTACACTGGCATAGAAAGCAATTTGAGGAAAAAAATATTCCACGTTAGTCTTTTCATTCTTGATGTCTGAAAGGAGCTCCTCCTATTTTTGTAGTGCTGGATCTTTACATTATTCCTTGTTTTCCACCTATTCACTTAACATTTCTTCCTGGGTTATTTTTTGGGCTTTCGTGTGGGTTTTTTTTCATTTGGCTGGTGTTTGGGTTTTTTTCTGTTTCTTTTTGTTTTACCTTAAATTAATGTCTAATTTATATTTATTTCTGTATCTCAGGTAAGCAAGATAATCATAATATTCTACAGCATCAATGGCTGACTTGTTTCCAGTTTCCATTCACTTTAAGCCAAAAATAAAGCTGAACAGCAACTGTTTTGCCTGACTTTTACACTCTTTGATCCCTCACTTGGAAGAGAAAGAGAGCTGTGTAAGGAAAGACTCTCCACAGTGCTCTGTGAGTCTCTGCTTATTGGGCAAGATCAAAAGCCTACTAAAATAATTGAAATCTTTCCATGATCTTCTGTGGATTTTGGTTGGGCACCACAGGTGACAGGCAGGCTGACTGAAAGAAAAGATTCCCTGGAAACACTTTACAATGGATATCAGCAGAAGAAAGAGATAAAGTTCTTCCACAAGCTAAATTTGTTGGACCAAACCTGAAAATCATCTACTTTGGATACTGATTCTCAAATTGTAAGCAAATTAAAGTGTTTTTTTTTCCTCCCTGGAAGCTGAACATGGTATTGGAATGTTTTGGCCTTGCTGGCACACATGTAATGCAGGGATTGACCAATGGTTAACAAAGCCTAATGGACCAAGACACAGAATTTGTGAATGTTTAGAAAATAGACCTCAGTCAACAATTTACAAGATGAGATTGATAAAAAAGGGTTTGTTCAAAAAAGTTTGAAATAGCCATCAAATTCCTGAACCCACTTCAGTCTGAAGATGATCTACCAATTATTTTTCTCTTTGTCCTGGAAATGCCATTAAAACTTCACTGTTGGGTAATTGCAGCAGGGCTAGAGACACCAATGTTATCTTTGCAAATGAAATCACCATAATAAAAGCTGCGTTCTTCATTGTGCAGAAAGTACTGACATTCTGAGGGATTGCTATAAGAATTCTGTGGTGATTATCTTAGGTATCAGGCACTACTCAGCAGATTAGATCCTGAACAACCTGTCAATCCTATTTATATGCCAATTGCTTTACTTTGAAAGACATGACCTCAAAGCAATGGCACTGCAGGGCTGCATTTCACCACACCACCACCAACCAACTCAAAAGGCTGATTAAGAGCACTAAAAAGTGTCTTTTGCGATCTCTGAGAGACAGACAAAAATATAATCACAACATAACAAAACATAAATCCCACAGAAATGAAAAGAGTAGGGTGCATTTTACCTCATTTGAATGTTCTGTTGTGATGTTTTTATTTTTCAGCTTTTTCTGCAGCAGTTTGGTTTCATACTCTGGTCTGGGATGCTCCTGAAAAAAAACCAAAAAACCAAAAACCAAAAATCAAACTTGATTATGGTTAAGAGAAAAAAACCTAAAATTTTGGTCACTTATTCACAAATAAAGCCATCAAGATGATTCAACTCCATTCACCTTTTGCACTAGGCTGTCAGATCTGGCCCAGCTTCCCTAATCAATAACCTTTCAAGGTGCCCTTGCAAAATATGTTTTTCTTTTCCAAATTAGAGCATAAATTAAGCAAGGTGACAAAAATTTACCAGGCTTTTAACATGAGCAGTTCATAAAAGAGACAAGTATCATGCATTTCCTCTTTCCCACCAAGTTCTGAATTCATTCAGAGCTGGAATTGGGATTGACATCTCCCACAAAAAAGGCTATTCCTACAGCATTGGTCATATCATCCCTCTTTAGTATAATTAGAACATTTGCATATCAGTCCCATCAAAATAAAATGGGTTATTAACATTTTTTAATTAATCTGATAGTCATGAAGAGAACAAAAACCATTTTAAATTAATAAATCCTCATAAGAACTAGAATGGGGCCTACATGGAACTTCACCAGAATTCTTTGAGGGATACAGGTGGTGTTCATTTTCTGTATCTGCAACATTTTCACCACATCAGACACAACCCTCACCATTCTCTGTTGCACATGAGAATATAAACACAGTGAAACCTCCAAACTATTGTTTATCCTTATCATGAGATGTTCCTAATGCATTCAAGAGGTATGTGATAGAGTATTATTTAAATCATTGAATCCTAGAATAGTTTGGGTTGGAAGGGACCTTATATCTCATTCCAACCCTGCTGCCATGGGCAGGGACACCTTCCACTGTGTAAATGTTCTTGGTCATAAGGAATGGCAAAAGTCACATGGTCCCGGAAAAAGTCAGAAAGATTTATTAATAAATTACACACTTGGCATGGAAATTGGTATGTAGTCCCTACTATGCAAGCACATGGCAGTGTGCTTTGGATAAAGGGATGAGATGAAAGGGAAGAGAGAAAAGGAGATGAACAAGAGAGAGAGAAAGAGATCAGCAGCCCTGCTTCCAGTGTTGATCCCTGATGGGGTGATGGGCTGTTTAGGATCCTGATGGGTGCCACCTAGGCTTGGTGGGGGTTTTTTATGGATGGGTTTCTCCACCCTGAAGATAAGTTTCTTGCTTTCCATGCAAATTAGTTATCATGAACCCTCCATCCTTTCACATTTCTCTGGAAGTGGGCCAGAGGTTTTCAGGGGTCTTGGATGGTCTTGATCCCCCCTACAGTCCACGCCCACTTCTCAGGCTCATTCCTGCACTGTTTTGGGTTTTTTTTGTGTGTGTCTTTGTGGACTTAATAAAGATGTTTGTCCCAGAAAAGTGCTGCTCTACCTCCACATGTCCCCCTTCTCCAGTCACATTTTTTTCTTCCTCTTGGTGCGCTGGTACCAATAATCTTTGTCTGTGATTACTAACAATCCTTGGTTGGCTCCATGGCTATCTCAGTATCAGTGTGTGGGACACACACAGTAGACACTTCTTTTCTGGGTATCTTCACCAAGTTACTCAGAGCCCCATCCAACCTGGCCTTGGACACTGCCAGGGATGAGGCAGTCACAGCTTCTCTGGTCAACTTGTGCCAAGGCCTCACCCTGCTCACAGAGAACAATTTCTTCCCAATATCCAATCTAAACCTTCTCTCTGTCAGCGTGAAGCCATTCCCCCTTGTCCTGTTGCTCCTGACAGAAAAAGATACAACAATAAGCATTTAAAGATGCTGCAGTCAACACCTGTCTCCTGATGCTTTTTATGTTTTCACTGGCTTGTGTTGATTTGCATTATTTGCTACCATGCTTCCTTATATAAAGTTTCAGAGGTTGGATGTTACAAACAGCTTTATACTTAAATGAAGAAAGGATGAAGACATCAGGCATGGATGGCTACATGAGAGGAGACAGCTTGATCAAGGTAGGGAAAGAAGATACATGAAGCTGTTAGAAACTGAGGAGATCTAAATACACGATGCTACTGCAGACCTGAACTAGTTTTCTTCCTTTTCTTGTGTTACTTTCTGCTAAGCAAAGCATTCTGAGACACCAGGGGCAGCCTCCAGAGGTCAGAGCAACTTTTGAAAACTTGTTTGAATGAAAACAAGGTGAAATAAAGAAATTAAATGCCAAGCAAAACAAGCAATTTACTTTTTGCTAATGACAGTTTAGCTCCGAGTGCATATTCTGTTCAAATTCGGCCAATTTATGTTTAGTTTTCCTAGTAAGACATTCCAGTGTTCTTTTAACTGCCTTTCATACCCCTACACTTGGATTGGAAAAGTAGTTGTTCTGTCTTTGCTGAATCTGCCAAGTTATCTTACCCTTGACTGAACAGAACACAGAGCTCCCTGGAATGCATTTTGTATATATTCCTTTTATGAGTATTTTGCACTAAATATTTCTTTACAGTCCAGACTTAGAGATGTTTGACCCATACATCCATGGATGTGAAGGAACACTCAATTCCACTCAACTGTAAAAGGAATGTGATTCAGAATCAATTCTTTATCTGAAAATGGGAAGAGTTCTACACTTAGGACAGCAAGCTAGAAATAGCTGTGATGACTTCACAAAGGACAAATATCCATGTAGGGACAGATCTGAATCCCAGAATGACGGAAGTTTGCCAGTACATCTGCCAGACACTTATTGAAAACCATGTGAGCCAAGGTACTGAGAGGCCAAATGAGTGCTCTGAGTAGAAAACAATAATTCCCATTCTGAAAACAAAGAGCCAAAACATGAAATTTCTACTCAGGCAAAACTCATGTTGACATCAGTGGAAATTTTCCCTGAGAGTGGTCTCTAGGACTTGCCTCAAACATACACATGTGTATCCAGTATCCATCAAATTAAGGCTCTGTAGATAATGATCCAGTTTGATAAGAATAAATAATGCAAACCAATCTCTCTTTATTTTCCCTTTGATTTAGGAAGAAAGTGATAATGGAATTTTGCAAAGCATGCATGACAAACACATGGAATGTATTTTAAAAAAAATTAGAACCTCAGCAACTCTCCCAGATTTGACAGACCAAAGGAGTTATCATCAAAAAAACAAGCCATATGCTCTAAGTAAAGGCAAAGACCCACCACAAATTCCTTGAACAGCCTTATCTTAACATCCTGAACACAAGCAAAGCAGCTAAGCAGTGCACATGGATGGAAAGGAAGGTTTCCACAAATAAAAATTGGAATGACCCTGCTGCTGCCCCGAAGCAAGATGGAAATGTGGAATGCACAGAACAGAGAGCCCAGATGTTCTCTGCTCCAGAAGGGTTAATTATTAGAAATCAAGGACTAAACCTTCTATTTGTTATGATGGTGACACAGGAGGTAGGGGGTGAGAAGCTAGGGAAGAGTTTTTTTTCACACCAAGGATCTGTTTAGACTGTTGTATTAACGGGATGCTTGCCCAAGGAAAAATAGTTTTATATCTCAGCATGGAGTCACTGGTAGATGTTCACAATCTTTTTAGTCCAGATCACTTTCAAAATAAATCTGATAAATGAAAAATTAAAGCAAAAACTTGAATAAGTCATGTAACATGAACACAAGTTTAGAGGTGTTAGAGCTACTGAGCATGTATACAGGAAATCCATTATTAAAGATATTCTAGAACAACATAAAACAGAATTAGTTAAAAGAAACTAGGAGGCTCTATTATGGGAATGTATTTGTCAGACAGACAGAGAGATCTTATGCCTTTGTTTGCTTTCATTGACCAAGAACAGTGGTAATACTTTGGGGGATTCCCTGTTAAACTAAATTTTGAAATATGGCCTCCATTTTAACACTCTCTTCAGCCAGCACCAAATAACCAAATGCTGCCATTGCAATGGCAGATAACATATTTTGTGGGTAACTGTAGCAGAATACAGCATCATTTATATTCGTTCATTATGCAATTCAAATCCAATCCATTTAAATACTCCTATACGGTTAAGTGGAATTGTGTAAATTGTAGAATCACAGAATGGCCTGGATTGGAAGGAACCTTTAAGATCATCTCATTCCAACACCCTTGCATGGGTAGGGACCCCTTCCACTGGACAGCCAGATCAGGCTGTCCTATACAACCTGACCTTCCAGGGATGGGGCAGCCACAGCTGCTCTGGGCGACCTGTGCCAGGGCCTCAGCACCCTTACAGGGAAAAATTTCTTTCCAATGTCGAACCTAAGCCTACTCTGTGTCAGTTTGAAGCCATTCCCCTTTGTCCTGTCACTCCAGACCCTTGTAAACAGCACCTGATTCCATATCTTGTGTGTTCTCCAAGGGGCACATCCCTGGGAAACCCTGCTTCCCTACCTGGATCTCCTGAGTCACTGGAGACTCACTGAAGGAGAGGAACATAGAAAGACTTCGAGGTGGTCCTTGTTACTAGTGGGGCAGTGCTGGATAAAGGCATTTAACCTCTCTGAACGCAGGGGAGGGAAGAACTTGTGCCACTCCAAGAAACCCAGCCTTTGAGTGGCCCATCCCAACACCCTAAGGAGTCAAGACTAACAATAAAAAAATCCAACAGTTTTGAGCCTTGAAGAAAATTCAGCCCTAGAAAGGACAGAGGAGGTAATTACAATGGAAAAGGAATAAATGAAAGTAAATAAGAGCATGTTTATATGTCTGGTAGAAGAGAAATAAAAGAGGAAAATTTACCAAAGCCCCAGGATGCTGTGGCACACCTCTGGATCAACAGTCTGGAAGTGAAAAAATGTAATCATACACCTTTATCAACTTATTGGAAAGCAAAGAAATTATTACCTGATTTTGTTCTTACGGTTTACAACTTTAAACAGGTTGAAAGTGTGCCTTCATGTATAATCTTTTAGTGGAGCAATAACTGGTATTAATAGTTTCCCCAAAGAGCTGAGGAATAACATTCATTCTTCAGCATTTCTTCTCCAACTATCTTAATGAAACCCTCATCCTCCTAAACATAGGACTTAAATATAGTGTTGAAAGAAATTCTTTAGAAGAACAGGGCTAGCCAAGGATCATATAATAATTAGTGTTAGTAAGAATTTAATGAAGGTCAGGGAAGATTCACTGGAAAGAGTAATGAAACTTTAAAAAGCTAATAAAAAAGCATACAAAGAATTTTAAAAATATTTGGAAACATAGACCCAACAGGAAAATTAGAACAGTTTTGGGGAAAATGTGAGATAATGCATCTGGAGAAAATAATCCAAACTAAAGATCTCACTGGCACAAGAAACTTGAGGATGCAGAGAGCATGCAAGGAGACATTTGAAACAGGACAAAATATTGTAGCTACAAATTCCCCATTTACCATTACTGGACATTTTTTCCCAAGAGGGCTACACAGTTATTTTATTAGAGTCTCCTCTTTCAGGATTTTAGCAAACAAAAATACCTTGTGCTTCGTGCTTTAGTAGGTACTATTAAAACTTCAGAAAAAGAGTCTGCTCCTATCATTTGCAAGGTGGAAGACAAAGTGAAACCATCAAATTGATCAGATCAAAATGAATTTTGAAACCATGCCAAGATCTAGTTAGGTGAGAATATATCTGCAAATATATTTAATATCACCAAGTCAGCTTGCTTTTTAATTTTGTTTAATTCTCTTTTACTCAATCTACCATCTTTATTAATTTGTCTTAACAGTAATCCACAGTGACCTCAAAGACTTCCCTTAAGGGCTCAATAATTACAGGGGTTTTTTAAACTCATCAAATAGCTAAAGGAAAATCAGACTTTGGGAATTAGTTCGCAAAAAACCTAAAATAGTAGGCAAGCATTTTCCAGGGCACAGTATTTTAACTTGAAATTAAATGTTCCTAAGGAAGACAGATATCCAAGTTCCTCCCTGTTATAGTAAAACACTATAAGAGCTTGACTATTTGAACAAGACCAGTGAGTGGAGACTCCTTGGCATTTCAGTTAGAGCAGACTCTCGGTCCGTTTGACTTCCAAGTTATTGCCCAAATTCTAAAAGTTCATCTTTTATTATTGCATTTCTATTTCAGTTTGCACAGGACCGTTGGCAAAATGAGGGAAAATCTCTTCCACACAAAAAATGAAAGCAGGAACATCCTGGAAATAAAATTTCTGAAGATTCATGGGAAGGCAAGAGTTTCTACTGCCCACATCATTAACTGGAGTCCCTCTGTACTTCTTCACCAAGCAGAAGAGGGTATGGATTCTGCCACCCCTTCTCCTGGTTTATTGATGGCCATGTCCCTTACTACACACCTTGAACTAGAATCAAATGCACAACCTCTTTGATCAAGTTACACAGTCACACATCTGTGGCAAGGCATGTTGAGTGGAGGAATTTCAGGAAGAATTTCTTCACTTTAAGGGTTGTTAAGCACTGGAATGGGCTGCCCAGGGAGGTGTCCAGGGAGTGATGACACGGCACCGTCCCTGAAGGTGTCCAAGGAGAGATGACATGGCACTCAGTGCTCTGGTCTAGGTGACAAGGTGAGGACTGGCCAAAGGCTGGACTCCATGACCTTGGAGGTCCTTTCCAACCTAGATGATTTAGTGGTTCCATGTGCGTTTATGCACAGTGTTCCCAAGGCTTTGTCTGCTGTCATGGTTCTGGTCTGAGTTTGTTTCTTTTCTTTCCCTCTCCCATTTATTTATCAGATACTCTATTGCTTTCAACACAATTATCTATTTTCCACTTGGTACCCAATGCTTGCCATTCTTTTTGTGGAATTCAGGTGACCAAACACAAATTCTCTAAGTTTGTACAGCTGCCAGCTGCAAAGATGCACGGAAGCCTTAGGGAGTCTGCTTTCTCAGACTGCCATTGCCAAGATATTTACAAATAAATGGACTAAATTATTATCCCATGTGACTCTTTTGAAGTAAGAGATTTGGCCCAGTGTGTTTAAAGAAAGCAATCAGCTGAAAAATTTATAGTCAACATCCACAAAAATTACACCAAAGACATTTATTTCAGTATACCTCTCACAAAATACTTCTCAGCTCTTCAAATTTATGGTTGTTTTTCTCCCCACTTTGGTTCTGTAACTTCCCTTCCTAGAGAAATTGATAATCAATAACTTAAGCCCATCTAGTCTTAAAACTGTTAAACCTCCTGAGCTTCTTCCTTGTCTCTTTTTGCTCTTTTAAGTGATCCCACTTCTGGTTCCTTCTGGCCTAACCTGACCAGACACAATTCTCCCTTTTCTAACACAATTTTCAACACTTGTAAAGACTTCACCACCTGTGAGACCTGATGTCAGTATCTTTCTACAGACAAATTTATCCTCATCTTTATGAATCTTAAGGATAGAAGATGTACAAAACCTGATCTAACCTCTGGGTCTTTGCTGAAGTACCAAGAACAGAGAGAAGATGACACAGTGAATGATTTTCTGCTTAAGATGTCATGCCAAGAGACATGTCCATTATTCTCCAAAAAAGACCGGGATCAACCAGAAAATGGCCAGAAAATAATAAGAATAAAGAGATACATAGAAAATCCTTCCAGCACCTGAAGGGAGCCTACAAGAAACATAGAGAAGGACTATTAACAAGGGCCTGGAGTGACAGGATAAGCGGGAGTGGCTTCACACTAACTGAGAGCAGGTTTAGACGGGATATTAGGAAGAAATTCTCTGTAAGGTTGGTGAGGCCCTGGCAAAGGTTCCAAGTGCCCAAGGCCAGGTTGGATGGGGCTGGGAGCAACCTGGGATAGTGGAAGTTGTCCCTGCCCATGGCAGGAGGGTGGAACAAGATGATATTTAAGGTCCCTTCCAAACCAAAGCATTCTGTGGCTCTACAATCCTCTTAAAATATTTAGGAACTAAGACTGAAAGACCAGAGCCATGTTCATATTAAACAAACAGTGGTGACAGAAATATGATACTGTGTTGAATTATGCTGAAAAGAGGACAGAAGTAATCCCTATCTTGATCTTTGAAAGATAAAATAAGAAAAAAAAAAGAGAGAGAGAGAAAAAAATTAACATGTAGCAAGGAGATTTAAAAACCACTAGGAAAAGCTTGTTAGCAGTACAGATAGAGAAGCATTAGAGTAGATTACCTAGGGAGGAATTCAAATCTCTACTGCTGGATTTTTTAAAGAACAAATTAGACAAGTATCTCTTCATAATGATTTAAGTAGAGTTGATCCTACAATGCACAAGAGATGGCCCCTCAAGGTCCATTCCAGTCTTATGATTCTAAATTCCTAATTCTTCAGCTTGTGCTGAGATCTGTCTGGCAGTCCTTCACTTGTCATAAACAAAGGATTCTTGCTGATCTCACAGTTCCTGTCCACAGACTTTTACCACTTCAGGCCTCTTCATCACAGGACCTCACAAAACTATAGATCCTTTCACAGCATTTTGCTAATATTAAGCTAAACCTGAGGATTTTGTACTCTGAATGATGAAATTCAGAAAAATCTGGTGATTCATCAAATATGCCAGCAGAGCCCAGAGTTTGCTCTCCAAACTCTCAATTTGCCCTGTAGTTGGTGCAGGATTGCTGCTCTGGCAGGGAGCAGTTTGACATTCCATGTGGGACTTCTGATGTGCTGGTGCATTGGGTTTGCACCACAACCCACAGATTGGGAGTACTGGGTTGCACTGTGAGCATCATCCACACCACAACAGGGGAGAGAGTCATGAAAAAGCTGAGAAATAGACAAAGGAGAAGATTGCCAAGTCACCAATGAAGGAATAATTCTGAATTACAGGAAAATGACGGAAGAAGAGGAATACTGGACTGTGCTCTCTGTTCTCAGGGTTACCTTTTTGTTTTATCCAAATATTTTGATCTGGGAAGTATGAAATAGGGGAATAACATCACCACCATGCTATATCGTGAAGTCCATAATGTCAGCTTGCTTTTCTCCTATGATATCTGCACTCTTCTGTTTGAGCTGAGCTCAGCTAGCAGGGCTGAAGACTTGTAGGTGGCCTGTTGTTTAAGGAAATATGCTGGAGCATGAAGAGAAAAAATGGATTCAAATCCTCCCAGCAAACCAAGACAGTTCTGAATTACCAAATATGATCCTATTCTAGAGACATCTCAGCATCTATTGCCAGGGGAAGGTCCAAAGTCTACCTGTTCTTAAAATGATATTTATTTATGATTTTAGTAACTGCACCTTCTTTAGTCAGGATTAGAAATTTATCCTTGGTTGAGAGACAGACATTAAAACAAACCAAAGGACAGAACTAAAAACAGAACTAGGGGCATTGTAAGTATCAATGAACAAGTATGTCTCATTTTCAGTCAGTTCAGGGATGGAGACCCCATGGCTCATTGAAAAGCTCTTTCTAAAGAAACCCATGCCATTTATTGTTTTGAAACAGCTCTGTTGGTGAGCATCTAGGGCTTGGGATGATGTACCTAAGGCATGATAGATGTCACTCAGACCTGGATGCAAAAATTGCTGATGGTGCTGTGACCTGTGGCTGTCATCATTGCAAAGAAGTTTTGTCACACATAATGAACTAACATGAAAAAGTACTTATTCAGTGTCATTGTGTTATTGCACTCTGTACAATGGCATATGGGCATTCTCAGTAAAACATGATCTGCTCTTACCTTATAACCCCTTTCAACATTTGTTACTAACTTCAGGGTGCTGACCAGTAAGACATAGGTGAGGATTTCCTAAATAAACACTGATACTCAAAACTGTATCAGTTACAGTCCTTTACCTAAAGATAGCTACGAACTGCATTGGGCTGGAGAACACTCATGAGAAATCTACATATCAATGCTTATATAATATGCATCTATAGAATAATTAACACAGTAAATTAGCCCAGGGAGAGGAGACTTACTTCTTCTTCTTCCAGTCCAGTTAAATCCCAGAAGTAACTCAATCTCATCTGCAAACGCTTCCATTGTTCAAGGAACATGGTAGCTTTAAAAGAAATATAACAATTTTAAAAATTATTAATCCAAAGCCTTGTGATAAACATTTGTGTTACTTATAAGCTTCAACTGATATTTGAATCCCATTATGCTAGACCCATCGAAGTTAAGCACTAAGAAAAAGCCTCAGGCCCAATTTTAAAGAAAGAATTCAAGCAAAGCATGGGAACAATAATTACTGTCTTTTAAAAATCAAATACATAAAGATGGAACATGGATTGTCCAGAGCCCCTGTTAAGTTCTTGACAGAGAATGGAACTGAGCCCATATCTGCTGATATCCATGGAAGACATAATCCCTCTTAATTCACCATGAAGCATTCTGAGGTAGGTTTAGCCTGTTACTGTAATAACTAGGATCCCTAGCAATAAATAGAAAAAAAAATTTTAATATATTACAATGGTGTAGTTGGACGCTTTTGTCCTTCACAAAGATGGTGGTTTTGGCCTAAAGGTCTGGCCCCTGGTTCAGCCTCCTGCTTCTCCTTTTTTTACTAATAAGAAGGAACAGATGTTTTACTGTTGTCTCATATCTACGGTCTTCTGGCTGTCTTCTCATAATTTCTGTTTCCTCTATATAGCCCTTTTCCTAGTTGCTCATGATTTATGGACTTACAGATTTATTAGAAATAGCAATTATAGATCTTGACTTGTGGACACCTATTTTCAGATAACAATATCAATACTAAACCAGTACATGCCAACTAAAACCACCAAAACTCTACCAAAAAAAGCTGTATGTATTAACAACTGAGGGCACCATTTTCCATTTTCTTGTGCTTCACCTCACTTTTTCAGTGGGTGAAAAAGGTATTTTAAAAACAGTGTTAGATCACAGCAGTGTTTACATCACTTTGAATATCTTGTAGATAGCCCCACAAGACAGACAACAGTGGAGAATCAGATCAGATTTCCTTGATTGCATCTACGCTGTCAGGTAACACTGTAAAAAGTGGGAACTCTGTGAAAACAACCTGGCTCATAAAAGTCATAAGGTATCCCAACAGTTAGCTGCAAATATTTTCTTTACAAGTATCATCCCATCATATAATAAATAAACATAATTTAAAGACAGGACTGGCAGCACACTGAAAGCAAATCCAGACATTAGGCAACTAAGTTGCTATCTGTGTTCCCCCCTTACAGAAGAGAGAACATATAAAAGCTATACTTAGCATGGTTTGAAAACTCCAGGGTTTTTAGATATCCTAAATACAAAAACATTTGGTTATTTTATAGGGTGCTATTGCTCATTCCATTCTTTCCTGTTATACAAAAATTCAGTTCCACATTTAGCTCTATAAGAACATACATGGCTTGATGCTGCTCTGAAATCAGCACATTTGCACTGACTTACACCAGCAGAAAAATTAAACTGACAGAGAGCAGTTTGGGATTGGATATTAGGAAGAAATTCTTCCCCGTGAGGGTGGTGAGCCCCTGGCACAATCTGCACAGAGAAGCTGTGGCTGCCGCACTCCTGGAAGTGTTCAAGGCCAGGTTGGATGGGGCTCTGAGCAACCTGGTGTGGTGGAAGGCATCCCTGATCCATAGCAAGGGGTTGGAACTGAATGAGCTTTAAGGTCCCTTCCAACCCAAACCATTCTATGATTCTGTAAAACTTCTAATAAAGGCATGAGGCATTGAAATTGAGCACCAGGACACCGGTGACATCAAGTCCAGTCAGCCAGGCATTACTGTGAATATGGACACTTGCAGCAGGACTGCTGGAATCACAAAGACACTTCATGAGTAATCCGGATCAGCTACTAAAACCGTGATTACTTTTGAGGTATTAACCATAGGAAGCCTTCTGCTTTCTAAAGAGTGGGAGAAGACAAGTAGGATAAAAGAATTCCTGTGCCCAACACTCCTGTGAAATGAAGTCAGCCCAGATCACCATAGTTTGCTCTTTTAAATATACAGCAGGAATAGGTGTGTAAATAAGCTCTGCCATTCAACAGATTGAACTCTAGATATAACCAGCACAGCCTCCAGTAGTAGGGCAGCAAAATTTCGTGTAACGTAATACTTAATAGGCAAGCTGGGCAGAGTTAGTAAAGGCTCCATTATTTCGCTTTGCTGCTCTTTGTGTGTGCCGGCTGCATTTTCTTGAACTGACTTGACAAGCTCAGTTATAATGGTCCCAAGAACAGACTTTTCCAATCTGTGGGAAACATTTTTTGGAGGAGGGCTACAGCTCTGAAAGAATTTTGTTATTCTTACGTGCCTTTTTTTTTTAAAGCAGTGCATATAGAACATTTTGTCCTGTTCTGTTCCGTAACAGATTCTATTAATTTGTTTTAGTGCAGGGATCTATCAACATTTTCTTTTGCAGGTTGCATTGATGATACTAAAATAAAATTGTTCTGGATGAGGTTCAGTGGCAATTGTCATTTGCGTTGATACCAGCTTACAGTAAAGTTTCTCTGTCAGGAAAATGATCTTTAATTTATCTTAAGTCTCACAGCAGCAGGTGACATTTAATCTGCCAGTCTACCCTGTAACCTGAAGTAGTAAAATAAATTATTCTGAGAGTCTATAAATTCATCTTCTTTTTTCTATTTCTCAGTCATAGTTCTCACATATTCTCTAACATTTGCTTTAGGACTTCCAGGAACTGGTAAATAAATGCTTCTTGCTTCCATGATATCTTCTGTCTGCAAGTTCCTTAAGAACCCTCTGCTGTCGTCACATAAAAGCCAAGGCACCAATCAGTCCTTTCTAAAACAAGCTGTAAAATCTTAATATGGTTGCAAAGAATAATACACTGGTTGCTGAGGGATGGCTATTACACAATAACATATTTGCTCAGTTTCATATTAAGGATGATAATTTCATTTGGGGAACAATGAATAGGGAAATAAAAAATCGTTTCACAGTAGCAATAACACATTTAACTTTCACAATAAACAAGCTCTAGAGTAAAGCAGAGCATAATAGCAGCAGTAATTCATGCAAGCACAGTACACACACTTTTCAGGGCAGAGGTGAGGCCAGGAACAATAAGCATAATACTACAATGCATTCATTCATGTTTATGGAGTGTTTTGATATCCTCATGGAGACAGGGATATTTGCCATTAAAGAAAAGAAAGCTTGTTTAAATGGAATACTCTAAAATATATTATAATTAAAATGATAA
The DNA here is from genome assembly GCA_013390045.1 of Picathartes gymnocephalus. Lineage (NCBI taxonomy): Eukaryota > Metazoa > Chordata > Aves > Passeriformes > Picathartidae > Picathartes > Picathartes gymnocephalus. Next base: position 92,157 of record WEKY01017028.1, on the reverse strand, counting down.
TAGTCCCATTGCTCCTGGAATCCCATAAAGCTTTGATAAAATTATATGACTGAGTTGTCCCACAAGGAAGTGGGACTGTGCTTAAATTAGACCCTTTCAGCTGTCTGCACCATACCAATCTTCAAATACATTCTGGCCCCAAATGCAGAAGGGGTTTAAAGGACCTGACATGTGGAAAATGAAGAAAAATTAGCAAATGCATGGCAAAAATTAGAAGTGCCAATAAAGGCACAATTTCCTCCATGAAGAAAAGGGCCTCAAGATGTCCCAGGGGAGGTTCAGGTGGGACATCAAGAAGAATTTCTGCCCACTGGCATTGGACAGGGCTGCCCAGGGAGGTGGTGGAGTCAGCATCCCTGGAGATGTTTGATAAACAACTGAACATAGCACTCAGTGTTTTGGTTTAGTTGACAAGGTGGGGATCAATCCAAGGCTCGATTTGATGATCATGTAGATCTTTTCCAGACTTGATGACTCTATGATTCTAAACATGGCAGTAGAGGAATAAAGAACATTTTTTTCCTCCCTGAACTACACAGCTCCTCTCCATTTATTCCAGAGCTTGCTGTTGACAGTGATATCACTTTCCCCAGTCTCAACACAAACAGCTCTCCCTGGCCTTCTGAGGATCGCCAGCTTCCCAAAGCCATGGGGATCACATTCAATCAAACAGCACTTTATTATTCTGTGAAGAGTCCAAACATCAAATGATACTGTTAATCTGCAAAGCAATACTCACCCCAGAGAGCCATAAAGATGGAGAAGAAAACCGTGGCAGGGTTGTCAAACAAATGACTCGCTCGAGCAGTGGAACAGGCAGAGCTGAGGTTCCAGTAATCACAGAATTTGTCACACAGGGGGCACATGGTGAAGGCATTGCGTTGGTCACACATCTCTTTGCTGTGACAGACAAGGGCACAGGTTCCTCTGAGTATTGCAGCTCAGAAACTATGGATGTGCAGTAGTGATATCAAGCAGCACATCACAGATATTGCAAGTGTAGTGGTTTCACTTCACCCCCTCACACCAGGCATTAATTTAGTGCACTGGGTTGAGTATTTTTACTCATTTTCTGCTGTGAGATAAGGATTAGGAGACATGCAAAGCAGGCCCAAAACCTTAAAGGTATAAAGATAGTTTATTAACAGAACTAAAAGGAAAAAAACCAAGAAATAATAAGAATTAGAATAAACCTCCAGATGTTTCTTTTCCCCCTACTTCATTTGTTTTTCCTTACCAACAATTCTTTTTCCATCAACAACATAAAGAGACAAAACTTAGAGGTCTTTAGTCAGTTTACCTCTTTTAAAATAGACTTTCATCAGTTCAGATGGGAAGAAGAGTTTCTCCTGCTATGCCATGGAGACTTTCCACAAGAACACAGTTCTTTGGTGGATTCAATTTCACAGCGAATCAGTCACCCAGAAAGGATATCTGTTCACTGTGACAGTCCTTCTCCCGATCTACAGTTTTTCCCTCAACTGTCATTCAAGGGCTCATTTCTGTATCATGGGTTAGTATTTTAAGGATGAACTGTTCTTCAGAACCATAAAAATATGAAGCCTTAGTGAATACAGGTGCACAGTACACATCAATCCCATCAAGATATGCTGCTGGAAGTTAAGTTACAATCTCGCATCCCCCCAGTTTGTATAATATGAGTTACAAGGAATAGTTTGATAAAGTCTATTATCATGGCTCTACAGAAGAATTTCAGCTTAAAGCATCTCCTCTTTCTCCTTCCTCCGAGTTTTCAGTCCTTTCTTTACTGACCTCGGTGTCTCTGTTGTTTTCTTCTGTGTCTTTACTTTTCTGAATCCCTTTGTGCACTTAAAGAGTTATATCTGAGTCTCTCTGTGCACTGAGAGGGTTAATCTCTCTTCCCGGTTCAGTTGTTGGTCACATGATCTCTGCTCAGCAGCGGTAGGAGGCTGCTGGAAACTTTCCTCGGAGGGGCGGGGGAGCAGGGAAGGCAGGAACAGTTGTGGTACTCAGCAGTTGCACTCCTGTCCCCAGGAGGGAGGGAGCGGGGTTTGCTGCATCTCAGCAGCAGCCGCCACTCCCGGAGAGAAGGGGGTGGCGGGAACCATGGCGGTGGCAGCCTCTCCCCTGCACCGGCTGCGGGTGAAACTCAGACCCGGCTTCTGGCGCTGTAGACTTCTCTTGGCCGGGTGGGCCTTGCCTGGCCCCGTCCCGCCCGGCCCTTCGGCCTGGCAGCCCCGCAAAGCGAGCAGGGTCCGACCAGGTGGGCCTGGCCCAGCTGGGGCCTGCTCAGTCCCGCCAGGCCGCGCGGGAGGTTTGCTGTTACCTGTTCAGAAGCCGGAAGCCAAGATGGCTAAACTTGCATTTCTCACTCTTAAACTGGGGATTCACAAAGGCAGCTCTAACGTTTTAAGTGCTTTCACAGAGTGTCTATCTTAAAATTAGTCAGTTAACTGGCTACCCAGGTCTGCAGGAAGCTGTGTCTGGAGGAAGTTTTAAGAATCTGTGCAAGTAAAAAAATTACTTTTTTTTTCAAACTACCACAGCAAGTTATCTGCAATATATGTGGCCTGCACTTGCAGAGAACAGGGTGTTTCTCTAAGGCTCATTGCCATGGATAGTAATTTTTAAAATATTTATAGGCACCTTACCAACAAGAAAACAATGCAATACAACCAGTCTGATCACTGTGCTGTATTAGTGAGTTAAGGAAGAGAACATCACTGAAGACTGAGGTTAATCAAAATTCAAACACAAAAGTGGAGTTTGCCATCTCTGCAGTCAGTTACATGATTTGATACAGATCAAATTGAAATCACTGAAAAGAAAGACTGAAGGGGTCGCCAGGAAATTTGGTGCCATTGTCAAAATACACATTTTTTAATATGTTGGCACAAAAATATGAGAGAAAAGACTTTTTTACAGATTTTAGGATATTTACTGGAAGATTATTATTTTAATTCTTGGTCTTATTTGCTATGTATATATTCAACTTCTAAAAATCTTTGAAAACAAAACATTATCGGTATCACTTTAACAGGCCAAGCACTTCTTGTCAGGGCTAAGTATGCTTTCAGTATTTTCCATAAGGTTTGGATGTGAAAGCCTTTCATACCCTGCACAATCTCACTTGGGTGAACAGAGTAGTGCAAAGCTCAAATGTCCTTGCCAGGATCATGAGCTGAGATTTGTCACATTGTTCAGTGATAGCTGGCATATTGTGATTATGATTGTTCCTATATGGACCATCCTGAAATAGCTTTTTCCTTTTGACTTCAAATCAAAAAAGGCCTATTCAGGCTCTAGTATGAAAATGTTTATATTATATGGTTTGAAAACCATGCAGCTGTTTCCAGCTCTCATGTTGTTACAGTAATTCTCTATTTCAAAAGGCAGCAGAGGGTGCTGCAGATACATCTTAGCCATAAATCTCGCTGGAATTCAAATGTTAGCACAAGCTTTCACCCTGACAAGCACAGCCTGCCAAGATTTATTCAGATCAAGCTAAGAAAACAGACCCTACCTCAGATGTGGTGGTGTTCATAATTTACCTATCAGTAACCTTGTCCTACTGCAGTGATAATAAAAGTTGTCAGTTCAGGGATTGTCATGACTGTGATCAGCATACAAGTACTGCAGTATCCCGTCTCCAGCAGAATTCAGACATAGATAACACAGAGGCTTTTTTTTTTTTCCCCCACTGGGAAGCAGACATTAACATCACAGTGTCATTTGGCAGGTTTTGTGTAGTATATTCCCCTCAAGATACACAAAATTCAACATTTTTTGTGTCTAGAAGGGGAATACTGTGGAGACCAAACATTGAATCATAGAATGGGTTTAGTTGGAGGGGTCCTTAAAGCTCATCCAGTCCCACCCCCTGCCACGGGCAGGGACACCTTCCACCATCCCAGGTTGCTCACAGCCCCATCCAACCTGGCCTGGAACACTTGCAGGGATGGGGCAGCCACAGATGCACTGGGAAACCTGTGCCAGGGCCTCACCACCCTCACGAATTTCTCTCCTCACCCTCAAGACTTTCTTCCCAATACCCAATCTAAACCTGCTCGCTGTCAGTGTGAAGCCATTGCCCCTTGTCCTGTCACTCCAGGCCCTTGTCAAGAGTCTCTCTCCATCTTTCCTGTGGGCTCCCTTCAGGCACTGCAAGGCCACAGTGAGGTCACCCCAAAGCCTTCTCTTCTCCAGGCTGAACAATCCCAATTCCCTCAGCCTTTTCTCCCAGCAGAGCTGCTCCATCGCTCTGATCCCCTTGGTGTCCCTGCTCTGGCCTGGCTCCAGCAGCTCCCTGTCCTTCCTGTGCTGGGCCCAGGGCTGGATGCAGCCCTGCAGGGGGGTCTCAGCAGAGCGGGGCAGGGGGGCAGAATCACATCCCTTGATCTGCTGCCATTTGCTAAGTCTTGTAACTATTTTTCATCTTACTTGTACTAATGGTGTGATTTTACTGAGAATAGAGTATTCCAAAAGTTGTGAACAGTGTTTGCATTAATTTCTGTGAGTTTTACATAATGACTTTCTGATTGAGCCGTGAGCTATTTGCACTGCTAAAAAGCAAATTAAAGTCTTAGAAAAAGAATTCAATGCAGCAAACTCACTCAACATTTCTGTTTCAGGAGGTGAAACACTGAACAGTCAAATAAACGTGTGCCCTTCCAATATCTGTTCAATGCCTCTGTGTTTGTAATGCTACATCACTGCTCTTCCGACAAGCTAAAAACTGTTATTCTCACTAAGGAAGGATTAAAATGAAAAAACACAGTCTCATAATTTTTAAGTAACAAATCATGAATCATGGATAAGCTTACCTAGGAATGTCACTTTCAATGGTTATACATCCATATAGAAATACAATAATCCCAACTACTGAAGATGGAATAAGGAATTCTGTGTATAAACCCAGCCATGCAAAATAAAGTCCAATCTTTTCTCCAAAATACTTCCTGAAAAAGAGAAAAAAGAAAGAAGAAAAAGTATGTGTCAAGGGTATCATTTTCAAATGTATTTTACAGCTAATAAACAGACCCAGAAAGTTAAAATACAAATTGTGAAAGACATGAATGAAAACCCTGAGGATCTTGAAGACAATAGGAACAAATGAAGGGGGTGATTTAGGCATTTGGCAGTTTGGGCTTCTTTGTTCTGAGAAGTTAGAGACAGTCCTGGATCATTCTCCTGAGCTGAAATTAAGCAGGTATCATTGCAATACATAATATCTGTTCAGGGAAGACTGTGGTCTTTGCATCTCTTAAAGAAGACAGTGAAATAGGAGAAAACATTGGAAAATACTTGGCTTCTCAGAGGAGTACATTAATTTTTGCCTCTGTTGTGCTCCTGGATTCAGTTAGTGAGAGTCACAGAAATTACCTCTATGGGACCATCTAATCATCTAATGTCTTAAAAGATGACTAATCTGGAACTGTTGCTAAAGGAGGAAAGTTTGCTTGCACACCTAGCACTGGCTTTTCAGAAAGAATATCTTTGTCAGGTTAACAGCCCCTGGACAGCTGGTTTGAAAAAACAGTGTCTGCTCCAAAGAAGAGCCCACTGCAAATGTTGATAAATAAGTGGTAGAACTCAGCCCAGCATCTTCATGAATCACACTGCAAGAAGTAAACTAAGCATGGATAAACCTCACTGATCATTCCAAAGTACAGTTAGGAGTGATACAAATATTGCAAAGAGCTCCCATAGAACTCAGGAATTCACCAAAATTTAGATAAAAAACAACAAGGTTAAAAACATTCCACGAGTCAGAGACAAAGATGGAGCAGTGTTGGACAGAAAGCGGCTACACAGAGAGCACTCAGGGCATGACATGGAATGTAAGTCAGTGAGACATTTACACTTTGATGGCAGTAAAAATTAAAATAAATTCATTATAACCTGTCTAACAAAAAAAAGACAAAACTTCCTCCTCATAAAGGTTGAGCACAATCCCACTTGGAGATTTATTCTGATTCCACTCACCTTAGAAAAGTTTTATCCAAGTTTAGCACCCCAGATTGAAATCAGTCCTACTGAAAATGCTTAAATGAGATTTTTGGAAGCCCAAACTGAAATTTTGTACTCCAGAAGTTGAGTCTAAGGGCCAGGATGCTCCTGCCACAGGAAAGACAGGGCAGGAGTGCAACCATGGCAGGGAGCCATGGGACAGCAAGAGAAGCCTTCACAGTCACTTCCAGCTCAGATGAAATGGATAAGGGAAGCAACTGTGAGGGATTTTTGTTACTACAGATGCTGCTGTTGTTCTCACACCGTCACAGCTGCAGCTAACTCTGCACTTCCAGGCTCTCCCACAGAAAACTGGCAGTGCAATCCTGCCTATTTCAGTGCTGCCTTCCACAAGTGCCTCTATTTTCTCATGTCTAACCAAACTTGCTCAGCTTTTAGAAAGGATACATGCAATCCTGAAGGGGAAAACCAGACAAAAGCATTTTGAGGTGATACACAGACAACATTTTATTCAGTATGAGGGGATGACATCCAGAAGCTGGGAAATTGCAGGAGTCTTCTAGGAAAAGAGTACAGCCCCTGCAACTGAAATTGCAAGGTACCCTAAGCCACAAACTGTGTGAAGTATCAAACAGCACAAGTAACATCATCACAGCGTGGTTTGAATGGCAGTAACTTCAGATTTGAAGCACCTTGGGACAATGGATTTGCAGAGAATACAAGGAAATATGTCATGACATGATAAAGCATATTTTATTAAATGATAAATAGAAATATTTGTGTTGCAAATACAAGCCATATACTATGAGACTGTCCTCTAACCTGGCATATGCCAGGTAACTTTGGAAGTAATTATAAGAAGAAGCTTTCCTTTATTGTCACATTTGAAAATAAATATGTATTTTTCAATATACTTGTTTGTTAATACACTATGCTGTTAATATGCTTTGTTTAATACACATGTTTTAATACATTTTTAAATATGAAGTGTGGGAAGAAATACTTGATTGAAATATAGAACTAATCAGAAGGCCTATAGCTTTTCTTCAAGCCTCCTGTGAGAGTCAACAAACAGCAGCAATGTCCTTGGAACAGCACACGATAGAGGGAAACTCCATTTCCTCTCAAGTTTCCTTCTGACTGGGGAGTGCCACCCTTAAATTTGACACTAAAGGAGGACCAGAAGGAGATTATTCTGATTATGTCTTCTTACCGTTTCCTTGTTTGCAGAGATGGGAAATGGGCACAACCAGAAAAGTGCTTCAAATAGGTCAGAGCAGACATCAAAAATAATTCACAATCTAAGCTCTTCAAAACTGTCTGATCTTTTGACAAAGGGCCACAAATTAGCACAGAAGGAGTTAAAATGCCAGTAGCACTAAAGAGGAGATGACCAGGGTCAGGGAAGTTGAAGTTTATGGCTCACGAGGCTTCCCCTTGAATTTTTAACCTTCCAGTGATAAATGCGATCAGTAACCTATAAAGCAAAGGGTTGCTATTTGTATCTGTGCCAAAAGAAAGGGAAAAAAGCTCAGCAATGTCCTGACAGTATGGGGAAAAAGCAGTTGCCAAGAAGAAAACTGCACTGTGTTTTGTGGCTTAACTGTTCTGAAAAAGGAAAATAATTAAGATGATGTGCCCAAGCTCAGTCCACCAATGCACCAGAAAGTGACGTAATCTAAGGAGAAGCAATGGAAGTGCTTGGAAACACAATCAATTTAAACATGATCAATTTAAATATTAGTTTATCAAGTCAGAAGAAAACAGAACATAGACATGTCCTTTCTTTGACACATCCCAAGAACACTTCTCTAGTTCCTCTGATTAGGAGTCAATGCTCTGCAAACACCTGTAACCCCCTGTGCCAACATCTATTGGAGCTGCTGCTGGATTCAGTAGTGAATGAACAGAGGAGGGGGGAAAGAATGTGTGCTTCAAGGGTAGAGGAAGATGTAAGTCAAGAAAAAGTATTTTTACAAGTTTTTATATATTTACACCAAGAACTTGGCATGTTCTGTCATTTACATTGGGATAAAACCAGTCTGACTTTATTATTCCACAGGAATTATCCATGATTTATGCTGGCATGGCAAAAGAGGAGAATTGAGACCAGAGTCTTGCCCTACCTCAGTAGCTAATCCACATCTGCCTCACATATATCCAGAGAAAGCTAAGGACTAATCCGTTCCAAAGCATGCTCATGGATACTGCAGAATGTCACAAAAAATGTGTGCCCCTGGCATTGTATGAGCTTTATTTCCACATTAGGGAAATGCCCCTTTATATACACACGTTCTACGGAGACAGGGGTTATTCCCAAACTAAAAGGCAAATGGCTTTGATAAAGAATGTGCACTGCTCCTGTAAGGAGCAGCACACAAGACTTTTGTTCTGTGTGTTGATACAGCATAAAGTAAAATTTTGTGCTTTTCATTTTGGAAGACTTTCCAGAGGCTTGTTAAATGGCCACCAAGTACTGAGTTCTCTTTAATAAGAATCATACCTTTAAGGAAAGATTTGGCCGAACCACCCATAACTCCTTCAGAAGCTGAACAAGAGCTGCTCTTCCAGCAGATTATCAGAAAGAGCATTAAAAAACTCCCAACAGCAGCAACAAAAACCATCTGTAGAAAGTGTATTCCCTCCCAGAATTAAAACAAGAAGTGTTGAGAAGGCCACAGCAAAAATATTGACTCGGTTCCCTCTGCTTCACCCATGTAACACTTAAACCAGACATCTGCAATGCACTTTGGTCTGTCTTTCAGGTTGCAAAATGAACAACAAAAAGAATAACTGATTATTAAACCCTTTGCTTGCACAGTGCTTCCATGCCAAGTTGTGCAATTTATAAATAGACTAAGGTCTGGGGAAAGGGGGATAAAGAGAGAAGGAAAAAACCCTTCAGTTTTGACTGTGAAAACAAGTGTGGGTACCTGGAATGTGAACAAAGCATGTGGTGCGTGACACACGCTGGGAAAAACTCTGGAGAAGTTCAGGAACAAAGCTAAAAGAGTGAGGAAAAGGCACCATGGACACTGAGTCACCTATCCAGGAAATCTGTGCAGAACTCTTCAAATTTTAAATTTCCATACCCCACTCTAGGCCAGCTGTCACTTCATGTTTCCAGTTCATTCCACCACTCCTTTGGTGGAGGAGTCCTTCAGACACAATAGTTTCTATGCAAAACAAAGCTGATTTACAGCTGCCTCTTGGGTAGGTTTCCCCTGTGGAAATGGTCAAACAAGTCACGCATTTTACTAATGCTTTCAAAATAAACTCATTTGCACAGTTTGGGGGTGAAATTCTGGTGTTTCTGCTGTTGGGGAGGACAAGCAGCTTAGTTTCCTATCAGAATACCTCTACTGCCAAGGTGACTTTAAAACTTTCTTTCCCTATCCAGGTGCACATTCCCTCTCTGACCCACAGCAACAGTCCTCAGAAACACAATTTATTATTTCAGGGCTTTTGCAACCAGAAGAAAATCTACCATTACAGTGATGGTAGAACGGTGACTACCCTTAGAAAGTGAGAAGCAATTTCTAGCCCATGGTAAGTTCAGAATACAGATTTTTCCCTTGGTTCTGAGGTAATCATTCCCACAACTGGAAGTTTCCCTCTCAAAACTGCAGACTTCTTTCAGAAAGACTGCTGGAATATAGGGAAAGCCTCAATCATTACCAGATGATCAGAAACTTTGCTGAACACCCCAAGATTGCACTCCAGGTAGAGCTGCCTATGTCGAAACTTTTCTGGATTTGCCATTCTTTCTTCACTTGAAAATTTTCTCAGGGCAGGATTTAAGCATTTATTACAACCATCTGGGACACCTGGGTGGAATTACTGCTCAGCAGCAGCACTGAGGCTGCTGTGCATCCAGAGATCTTGGAGATTTCCACCATGGTTGTGCCTGACAGCACACATTCCATCCAGGCTGTCTCAAGAAGGAACATATCAGTGCTAAATCCAGATACACAGAAAGTGCACCAAATGGAGCAATATGGAAGCCAAGAAAAGATCCTGGCAGAAGACAATCCCCCTTGGAACAATGTGCCAAGAGACTGAAAAAAATTTTTATTAAAATTTTAAGAGAGAGGAAAAATAAGCACTACAGAACCTCAGACAAATTGCAATGCATCTGAATTTGAGGTAGGAAAGAAAATGTCCTTTAGAAAGGCCAGCTGGTTCTGCATACAGAAAACAAAGAAAGGAGACTCTGTCCGAGGTTAAAGCACTCTTTTTCCCCCCTATACTGGGTGTAAAAATCAAGAATGTCTAGTAGAGAGTGATTAAAAGTGTGTTTTTGAATAGAGTTTAGAACTTGACCCTTTTCCTCTGAAAACAGAATGAAGAAATGTGCCACCAGAACCATTTCATCAAGCCCTTTTCATTAAAGTTTTTGTTTGAAAACATTATTTAACAAATACTTGCTGTGTCCTCCAATGGTACTTAAGTTTGGAGCCAAACTTACCTAAATTACAGATATATTTCTCTTTCAAGGCACTGTGGAATTTTAATTGTGATTCCTTATAGGAGAAAAAAAAAGTCAAAATATTGCAAATCCACGGAGAACAGAAGTTGTCAATTTTACTTAGAGGTAGAACTATGTTTTTCCCTAGTTTTTTTGGCTCTTAAGAAAAATTACTCTTCGGCAGAGTAACAGGGAGAAGCTGACGTGTGGAGGAAGGGAATATTCAAGTTCTCAGATTCTACTGGATGCAAAAACTGTGGGGAGTATCATAGTAGTAGTAGTAGTAGTAGTAGTAATAATAATAATAATAATAATAATTTGTGTATTAACTGCGATTTAACATAGCAAAAGGCCAAACCTTATCCTGCAAAGAAATAAAACTAGGGCAAGCCACTCCCTGAGCCTCACAGATTCATGAACCTTATGCTTCCATGCCAAGAAATTGTCAGAATACAGCTGAAAGTGCATAGCTTGTGGTGATGGATTATAAACTGAAAAAAAGCCTTTATTTACTGACTGTAGGAGAAAGAACAATAGAAGCATAATAAGTAGACATGTAATGTGACTGAGACAGAAATTAAGGCTGACAGCTGCCAAAAGGATAAGCAAACAACATGATGCTGGATAGTCAGAAGCACTGTAATTGCATTTTCCTCTCTGTTCTGGGACAATACAAAACTTCAGAATAGGTTTGAAAGAATTAAGTGTCTGATTTCATTATTCTGTTGATGTTGCCTGTCCTGGGCTAAGTGTAAAAAAGTTCTATGTGTCCCTGAGCCTGCAGAAGCCACAGAACACCTTGCTCAGGGGAGGCATTTTCAGCAGGAGTAACACAGTGCTTGGCCTGTCACTTCCAAGAATTCACACATAAGACAATCCATGGACACTCTGCCTCCCCTCACCTTTCTTTAAGTTATTCTGTCTCTATTTAGCATTTAAAGAAAAGTCAGTAACCTTCCAAACCTGGAAAATTAAAAATCCATGGCTACTTGGGGCTAATTCAAAGCAAATGGAAGTCAATCAGAGCTTAGCTGTGAGGAAGGAAGTTTCATTTTATAAACAACTCAGGGCACCAAGTGACACTCTATATAAGAAGCAATTAATTCAGTTATATTGATAATATTTTCTCTATAATAAACACATACAAATAAGTAATAACCAATTCAATATGAATCAGCCTTTCTTTTGGACTGGAAAGGACGTTACTTAGTCTTTTTCTTCCTATTTTTCAATACCTACTACAACTTGTTTTTCTGCCTTTTTGTACTTGAACAAATGTGAGGTCATTGACATCTCATCACTTCCCTAATCTCTAGTTTCCACAGGATAACTTGCATGATTTTATTCATCACATTTAACAAGAGTTTGAACCTCAAATATTGGCTTCTTTTCCTAAATATCTTTCATTTATAATAACCAATATTTCATGAGAGCTTTCTTGCTTTTCAAGCTAATATAGCTAACCCTTACTGCAGAGCCTGAATTCATTTCATGTATTTATTTCAGTAAGTAGGTCCTTGTTAGTGCTTGCACCATGTTACTGCTGTCAGATAGACACCATCTGGTGACTAATAAACAGATGTATAATTTCCAATTAAAAACAAGTATAAAAAAATATCTTTTAGTTACCTTGGTGTAAGAGGACCAGTTTGGGGAATAATGAAGCAAACTGGATATCCATAAGTACACAGGCTCTGATGGGATGCACCCACGAGGGCTGAGGAAGCTGGCAGATGTCATTGCAAGGCAGCTCTTGATAATCTTTGATAGGTGGTGGAGACTGGGAGAAGTGCCCAAAGGCTGGAGGAAAACAAATGCCACCCCCAGTTTCCAGAAGGGCAGGAAGGACCTATGGAACTACAGACTGATCTACCTCACCCTCATTTGTGCCCATCACCTCTTGTCACAGGACACAGCTGAGAAGAATCTGGTTCCATCCTTTTCTTACGCCCTGCTCAATATGGTGTTAAAATGTTAATTTTTCTGCTCTCTGTAGTGACTGTGGAAGTTCAAAGACTTTCCATGTTGAAAGATTTCCTTAAGCTTGTGTTTTCTATGCATAATTTTTAAGTGGTGCCCAGTTCTTGATCTCTTTCCTTGTCATCCTGGTTTTGTCCATTTTGTCCAATGTTAGAGACAAGTTACTGGATCAGACAAAGCCGTGGCCTGTCCTAATATAATTTATGTACAGAGAGGATCCTCACACAAAGCACCTTATTATGGAGGAACACCTTTAAACTAGAAATGGGTTGGTCTTGACCCCTGGTCAGCACTCAGAAGCCAGAAAAGAACCTCCTCGCAGCCCAGCAAGCCACAGCCAGAATGTTCTGCAGAGATTAAGACATCAAGAGCAGCTCTACAAGAAAGATAAGCAGACCTGTAACCACCCAAATGCAGCAGCTGTTTTCTACTCCCTGCAGTTCCCAGCCATACATACCTCTAGATGCCTACAAATATTCACATGCAGGTAAATATTTGAATGTGCACAATTTCTGTTTCCAAATATAGCCTCTCATCTCTGTCTTTTGTATCTCCAGTTTGAAACAAACATCCATTTCCTATCAAAATATACTGATATCACCTCCAAAGACACATTTTGGGTGGGACCTATAAGTCACATCCATTCCAAAATATCTGTTTCTGGCTGTGAAATTTAGGCACCATTCAGGCACCATTGGACTTAGCCTGAGACAGTTCTTAACACAAATAAAACTGAATTCTAGCTGCCTACAAAATTCCACAGTCCAGGGGGGAGACCCCGGGAAGTTGTGCAGCAACTTCAGTCTTCAGAGCCTTGACTTTGCAAAAGCCCTGATGTAGATATGAACATCCTCTGCTGGATCTAGCTTTTGAAAATCCCACTGCAGAAGGGAGGAATCTGGGTGGTAATGAGATCCTAGTGCTCATGCAGTGATCTGAAGCCTGGGAATTATGTTTATCAGAAAGCAGGGATCTGTTTTTCCTCACTACTACAATCCCAGCCTACTGGTTTAAAATTCCATCTCTCATACAAGCAACAATAAATAAGACCAAGGTCTTGCCAAAAGAGAAAGAGAGAGAAACACTTCCTACAGGACTGGCAAAGTCTGTGAAATGCAGAGCTGTAAGTAAACCATCTCACTCCAGTCACAGGCCTGCATCGAGCAGAATAATTCAACATAAATTCCTCGGTGATTTATGTACCATGAGCAAAACCCCTCTGCTTTGCAATAAACAATGGCTGGAGCAGTTGGGTAAGCTCTGTGGTGAGAAGTTCCAGCAAGGGGAGGGGAAACTCCCTACAACTCAGCTGAAAAGTGCTGCCCTAGCATCAAACTCCTAAAATGCAGACCACATTCATGGATGTACGGCATGATAATAAAGGCCACTCATAAATGAACTGGGGTTGTAGGGGGTAATGAGATCATGGAAAGGGAAAAGAATTGTAATGACGGGGAAGGTGTTCATTTTTCACCAGCTCAGACTCTGCTCAAGGATCCCAGCTGTTTCTGGCCCCCTCCAGGAAGCTCTCTGCTGTAAAACCTGGCACGAAGGACATCAAAGACGAGTGGATGCTGGCATAGCACTTGCCCCTGCACCTAGAGCTTTAATGATGATTAACTGCAAGCTGGACATACTGCAGATTGGGAAGGAATCTTTGCTGTAGAGTTCCTTGGATTTATGAAAAGATGTTGGCCTCAAAGTGCAATAGGGTTACAGCAGTAGATACGCTCAGATTATTGCCTCAAGTGTGTGTTTGGCAGAGCTTTGGAAAGGAGCTGGATGGACAAGTGCCAAAGATACTGGTAGAGGATTTTTCTACTTAGTCCTATGTTTTGCTCAATTACGGCACTTTCCCAGGCTTAAAGCTGCTTTCTCTTTTTCCTAACACTGAATTCCTTGCAGATAGTCTCAGCATGTCTGTGAACATTGAAGATTTGCCCGCTAAAGACAGGGAAGAATTGCAGGCACACAGAGCATCAGGGAGGGTTGTTCAGTCCCTGTGAGATAACCAGATGCTACAGGGGTGTTTCTGCCAGTGGTTACAATTCAAAAAAAAGTTTTTAAAAAAAAATATATAGATGGGATATTTGGTGAGATTGATTCACAATAATAACAGAGTAGGGACAGGGAAGGTGAGGAATTAAAACATACAGGAGAATCTCCACTTTGAGGATCAATAACTCAAAAGTTAAGATAAGCAGTGACTGAGCTACATTTCCTCTGGAACTGAACATCACAGACTTTGTTTTCAAATCCAGAGAATTCTAGACAGTATGTGGAGCAAAAAAGAGATGAAGATGTGATTTAAAAATCATGGTGGTGAAAGAAGTAATTTGTTCAGGCATTAGGTAGGATAGAAAGGCTCAGTTAGGTGTAACCTGTATGACAAATTGATCTAAACCACATTTTTTGCAAAGGAAGGAACATTTATCTCTAAAGACAATAAAAACATCATTTTAGAACTCCCCTGTCCTTATTTTATCTCTCTTTTAAAACTACCCTAAGTAGGGTAAACAGATACATCCAGGTTTGTTTTTTTCTGGTGAAGATTGATGAAAGAAGCAAAGGTCAAAAGGCAAACTAGTATTAACAATTTGGGTGCCTGATTGCTTACATTGAGAATTACCCTACACAGGGCCCAAGACACTCAAAGAGAAGGCAACAGTTTCCAGAGCTGAGACAACCAAACTTTGGATCACAGGTCTGTCACTGCTTTAAAAACTGCCAGGAGAAGCACACTCCCTATATATATTAGCTAGACAGTTTGACTAACAGAAACTCCCGAGATTTGATTTATGTTCTATACACTATAAATAATATTTTAGTTAACATGCTTTCCTACCTGCTCCTGCAAAAAGAGTTATTGTATACAAAGTCTTAATCTTTACATGTCTTCCCAGTTTCAGGCTTTATAGCAAGAGGCATTTGGAGCTTTGAAAGCAATCAGGCTATAGATAATGTAGCCTGTTAGCTACTAAGAAGTTTGGTGAAGTTCTAGATATGGCAAATAGAAATTAAAATATGAAAAACCATTAGAAGATGAGCTGGGATCTTATAGAAGCAGTGAGGTTAAAATAAGCTCCACCACAATTAGAAATGAGCCAACTCTGCTTGATTTTCCCAGGGTGAGGTAATCTTACAATAATAGATCAAGAGACAAAAAAGGTGACCTCCTCTCTACGAGGATGGTCCACTCCTGGAATTTCAGTTCCTACATGTCTTCCCAGCTGCAGGAGCTTCCCTGCAAGATGCCCATTAAGAGGAAAATGTGCCCATTTTCCATGAGTTAAAATTTTGTTTCAGAAGGAAAACCACCTCTTTGTGACATGGTAACCTTAGATTACTCCCTTCATCTGTCATTGAGAGCTCCTAAGTGATAAAGGTTGCATTACAACCAGAAATAAGATTTGTTATAAATTTCTACAGCACTTCTTACACTTGCTGTGTATTTATTTTCTTGACTTTCTATAACTCATCAGAGGTGCACTGCTAAAAGACAAAAAACAATAACTGTAAGTCAGACCAAGGAATATTTGGTCCAAAGAGGAGGAAAAATTTCTTGAGAGTGGTGCAGTGCTGGAAGAGGTGAAGATGTGTGGTCTCCATCCCAGGAGATTTCAAAACTCATGAACAATTTGATCTGGCTTTCAAGCCAGCTCTGCTTTGAGCAGAGGGCAGGTCTAAGGACAACATATTCATTCCAAAATCATGCTGTTAAAACTTTGATTAACATTCAATAATACATATAAAAATATAAAACCTACTTTCTTTATGCACGGTCATAGAATTCTTAGGGAGCATCCTCCCTGTCTCTGGATCAACAGCAGCATCACTACAGAACCTGCTAAAAACTGAGTTTGAACTCATCTTCATCCAAGAAAAGAAAATCATCAAAAATAGAAGAAAATCACTAAACCACAGATGTTTTTACAGCACTTTTTATATTACAGTTCAAGGATTGAGAGGAACTAGTGTTGATAAGTGCATTCATACAAAAAAGTCACACTAGAGACACTCCTCTCTAGTGAAAATCAACACTTAAATTAGAATGACAGAAAAGGTGTGTTACAACAGACAGATCTCCAGAGCTCTGCACATTCTAAAACTGCAGCTTTCATTTTCTACTTTTTAATATATCCCTCAGGCCTTCCTGAGATGACTGAGATTCAGTACTTTTCATTCATCATTTTCAATACTTTTAGCCTAAGATATTTTTTAGCAAAAAATTCACTATTTCTCTCTCAAATACCTGTTTATAATCTTCTTCATGTGAGTTAAAAAGAAACAAAAAATAAATTGAAATTCATATTTGGACATTCATATACTTTTAAAAATAAAGCACTGCATTAGGCAGACTGTGTTTCAAGTAATGTGTTTTTATATCTGGATGTGCACTAAGAGATGAGGTGTTATAACATCTTACAAATCAAACCTCAATTCACACTGTACTATTTGCACAATCTGCACTATATATTTCCTTAAAGTCTTTAACTGAAATTGTTCTACTGTAGAATAGAAATATGTAACACCCACCATGTTCTTATTTGCTGAAATCTTCCTTACTCACAGCTGCATTTCTTTTACAAAAAAAAAAATTTGCTTTTTCTTATAGCCCAAAGAGGTCCACAAAGCCAGAAAAGGATATTTTTACAGATTAAGAGACAGGAGTGAATGGAATTGTTGGTGAATACTATAATGGTCCTTTATTTCCTTTTGTTATTAAGAGCTTTAAAATTTTCCAAGACTGACTATGCAGGTAAATTCCCTGAGGATTACAGACCTTAGAAGAGAATGCCCAGTCTGTACCAAGAGTGAGCATAACAAAAATGTGGTTCCTGTCTTTGGGGTACGATCAGTTGGGAACTGGCAACAACTGTGTGGTCAGAAGGAAGGTGCTGAGGCACCAGGAATAATCTATAATAATTCTACAGTGCCACATTTAATCTTCCAGCATAGGTACTTGAGTTAAAGAATGACTTTCAATTTGCATTCCTACTGAATAAGAGTGAAACAGGAATAGTTAGAAATATGTTTCAAGCTGTATTAAAAATTAGCAGCATACTTCAACAGAGTTAATGTATTTGAAAACAGCAGGCAGGACAGGCTTTGAGTAAAAAGAAAGCTAAATGCTGCTTCATCTGTCCATCAAAACCTGATTTTAAACTTCAGTTATACCAGAAAATCAGGAAAAAAAGTTGAGTATAAATGAAGCAATCTAAGAAAGGAGGGTCTCAGCAAATTATCAAAAAGCACAAAGTGTGACTGATGTCTGCCAAGGGAATAAGAATTCACATCAAGGCTGAGCTCAGATACCGCCATGGTACAAAAGTGAAGAAACTTACTTCACTGGAAGAAAGAGAGGGGTGGCCATTCTCCAGGTACATCTACACTAAGCTCTAACATTACCCAAGAAATAAAAACCACATTTATTTTAGTGGTAACAGTCAAACTTGCAGTCAAGCAAAATATGGAAGATAAAAGCAAGAAAAGTCATCTCTGAGAACAGACAATCGATTGCACATGTCTGGTCTTCTTTCTGTTTCTCACAGAAGTTTAAACCACAGGATTTCTATGAAATCATATCAGCACAGTGAAACATTATAATGGAGACAGCAAAATACAAATGAAGATGGAGTGTAAGCAGATGTACCTCTATTTTTAACTCAGCTGAGCTGCCAGGTCTGCTAAAACTTGAGAATTCTCCTAGCCAGTCACAGTATAATTTAACACTTGTAATATTTACTAACAACACAGCTGGGGTTGTGATCTCATTCTGAGCTTACCTGTGCCATACAGGAGCCTGACCCAGAGTAACTGCTATACAAAAAGTACATAAATTTTGCCTCCAAACCCTTGAGGCAAAAAAAGGAGGAAATTTCAAAGCCTTGCAGAACCTCAGCATGGTTTATGGTCTCACTTCCACTTGCCAGTTTGAAACATCTTGCTCCCAATAAGGAGCAGTTTCTCCCACATTAAAAGTTAGTGCTTAACTCTTTGAAAAATTACGTACAGTATTTCAGGTTTAGCTCAAACAATAACAAAAATATTTTACAAAGCTTATTGGCTATCCATATTACCTGCAAAAGCTGCTATTGGTAATCACATAGGGGCAGATCATATAATAAAAAGTAGTTAGAGATTGATTATTCAAAAGATAAATAGTAACAAATGCCATCTTTCTTATATATACAAATTATCCAGAAAAAGATAAGTTTTTTCTATTTCTTAATATCCCAGTTCATTTCGTCCTAGTTAGACACCTTATATATTTCTAGTCAGCAGTTTACTCAAATATTTCTTTTCTTTACTTCATATTTATAGTACAACCAAAATACAATACAACACAAAAAAAATTGTTTTGTTTTGGCTTTCTTTTAGTTACGGTGGGAAATCTTTAAAAATCATGGTTGATTTGTTTTGTCTTATTTTAAAGCCAACTTCTTCTGTGTTTGTAAAGAAAAAATACATAAATATACCAAAAAAATCTCACTGGGAAAACATATGGATGTGTTCAGATCAATAAAACTTGTAAAACCAGGAGTAAAAAAATCAAATCAATCTCAAAACTGTCAAATACTTTCACACTGATTCATGATGTGAACACCAGCTTTTGATTATTCACCAGATTTTGTGACCATACCCTCCAATAAAAATTCACCAATGTAAATGGCAATTCCTCTCCTGTGAACAAATCAATACCTAAAAAAACCCCAAAAACTGAAGTATGACATTCTTCCAGGAATAAGCACTATACAAAAGCATAGGTAATAATTTTTGAGTGTATTTTTGTTATAGTAAATTATCATCAGAACCACAAAAAAGCAGTGCAGGCATTATTTTTAATGCTCTGATCAATCCAAGATTTCATTCGTTGAAGAAGTAAGTGGAAATGAATTAATCTGCATCACCTCAAAACCAGGTCCCTTGGTGTTTTATACAAGTCCATATTACCTTATGAGATCAATAGGCTGAAACTTGTAAAACACTCCATATCTTGCCCATTCTTGATATAGCAACTAAAGAAAGAAAAAGAAAACCAAAAAACAAACTGAAAATTAATTTGCAACAAGTTATCCCTTCTGTATTCACAAATATCTTCTAAGAGTTAAAAATAGTTGCCCCACTCCTGGGGTTGCTGTACCCAGTGAAGCCCATAGAAAAGCCACTTTTGTGCCCAGGCTAGGGACATCACAAAAGGCCACGTCTGCTGTTGGATATGCAGATTCACCCAGAGCTTACAGTGAGCCCAAAAGAAGGACCAGATCCTACAGGAACTTCTTGCAGGGGAGGAATCAAGCTGGAACAGGGTCAGGGATAAAAGGAAACTTTGCAGGACCTGTGGTAGATTGACCACAACGCACTCAGCAGCAACAGACAAAGTGTGTGAGATAGTCTTGCTTATTCCCTTTCATTCCCATGATTTATGTGACATGACTTCACTGAAGAGGATTATCCTGGCTGCCATATTGATATTTTCTTATGAATACTTGTTCTCGCCTATTCAAAATCACCCCTTGCCATTACCTCGCATCATTACCTATAAATTTTTAGTCATATGATTGTATTAGTATTATTAATATGATAATAATATTAGTATGATTATTTCCATAAATAATAAATAAATGCAGTCACTCAAATATACAAAAGAAAAAAGTTAAAACAATTATATTCTTAAAACTACCCAAAGGCTGCTTTGAACACAGCTACAGAATGGAATTTGAAGAGTAAAAAGAAAGTTCTGTCTAAAATACCATTCCATTTAGGACCAGGTACTTTCTCTAAGTTTATAAGAATTTTCTGATCTGCTTCTAATAATAGGGGTGCTGCTGTTGTATATGACAACAGTGGATTTCCCAGATAGGTTATAAAGCCGCCGTGGATTTTTTAATGTCAAACATGGAGACAGCAATGAAGGGTTACAAGTTGCCAGTGGGCTGGAAGCTTAAAGACTAAACCAGCATTTATTTCGTGGGGAGTTGTTATCATTCTGCTGTTCAATACCTTTCTTGAAAAGATATTCTTTTAGAGCAGAAATCACACTGAAATCGGGAAATTCCTCTACTATTAGGAAAGTCCCAATCTGAGGTTTTTTCGTTGCAGATTTCTAATTCTCATAGGATGGGACAAAAGTGTTGTGCCACTGTGCATTTTCTCCAAGAAAGTCATGAAGAAGGTTGATAAGGATTAACCTTTTATGTTATAAACTGGTACATAAACATTAATTATTTATGCTGCCCTATTGGCGTAAGTACCTCATAAGGATTCAGTTCATTCTGGGGGCTTTTACAAGAGACAATTGGATTGGAAGAGACAGAAAAGTTACAATGGGCAAAATAAAAGGGGGCAGAACTGAAAGAAAAAAAAAAGCTCAAAAATGCCCTCCTTTCTTTTAAACCTGATCAGGGTTCTTCAGGAAATTAAACACTGAGACTATTAGATTCAGATAGAAAACAGATGATGTTATGCATAGGAATACTACAGAAGATTCAAGACCTAGGCAGCAGGGACATATGTGAATAATCAATGAAGTATTTCTGGAAAGAAGCTTTTATGTTTTTAATACTTAACACTTCATAACTGAGTGTAATAGGCAGAATAAAAAGAGGGCAGCACAAAATACAACTAGTAGGGGGAATATTTTTCCAGACACTGGTCCTTCTAGGCCCTCTTCCCCCCAATCCACAGTACCCAATTTTCCTCCATTGACTAATGTTCATTTAGGTTTTTTTTCTCTAAAATTTTTGCTTTCCAAGTCAGTAATCTGTGGAGCTACTACTCAGAGAAAATTCTGCAAGTACAGAGCAGACAATTCCTTCATGAACAAAAATGTGTCAAAGTAACAGACACAATTTTAAAAGTTTCTTTTATAGTTTGTTTTTTAACCTTGTTTTGCTTACCAAGGTTCATACACTAAATTAAATTGTATACAGCACATAAAGACATCTAGTGGCTAGATGGCAACATTATCAAAAACTACAAAGACTATGTTTTCCAATTTTACTAATTCAGCATTGGAGAAATCAGATTTATTTGTATGAACTCAGTCTTCATAGTATAGTAAATATTGGAGGTATTCAAACATTCCCTTTTTTTCCTCATTCTTCCCTCTTCCCCTTTCTCTCCCTACTATTTTCCCTCTGCATTTCCAATCCTATTGTTTGCATATCAAGGAAAATAAAATGAGCAAATATTACAGAACAATAAGGAAAGGATCTTAATAGATTACAGTAATTAAATTTTTTTTCCCATTTCTAAAAGTAAGCATATATAAATATTAAACACAGTTTGAATTCACACTGTTTCTCTTGAGGATTGATCTATTTTTGAATGTCTTTTGATGGCTAGAAACTTTATTTACAAAATAATTGGAAGCAGATTTTTAGAAATCGCATGCAATTTAGTTGAATGCACAGTCAAATGAAAAGTACAACTATATTTTATTTTAATAACTACTGCTCTCTAGGAGCATTTGGTTACGAAAATGAAATTATATCATGAGTTACTTAACAATTTTTCTTTCCTGACAGGTTGAAAATCTTGTCTGTATGCAGAGGGAAACTGGAAGCATTTAAAAATGTAAATACCAAATTAAATGTACTGACCTGCTTCATAAGAAGACATTATAAAAATCTTGCAAAAACGTTTTTATATGCAGAAATAGAGGAAAATATGTAATCCAAAAAATGTATGCATTTGTGAAAACATCTACTTGTTTGTGCAATGGCTAATGTTTTACAATGAGATTTAGAACATCATTTATTACATTAAATATAATATGAAATAAATTTTGCAATGTATTTTACCTTTCTTTCATTCATATCATCATTTTGGCCTTCATATTCACCCTGGAGAAAAAAAATCATTTAATAGCTGATGTAAAAGCAGATAAAACTAAATAAAAATTTGGTTAGTCGTTCCTACATTGTTGATTTTACTTTAAGGTCACAACTTGAAATGTACTTATAGAAGAGTTTTCATATTGGAATTACACTTAGAAGAGATCTCCAATGTCACAGACAGCAAATATTAATGTCTATGAATGGATGTCTCCTGAGAGACAGCAGCAGAGAACTGGATTTTTAATAGGACATACGTACATCATGAAGTGGGTAGGCTGCATCATAAACATTGTTTGCTACTAACGTGCCAATGCCTAAAAGAAAAAGAAAATTTCAGGTGATCAACAGGCACAATTGAACAGAAAACATTATTACAGATTTTATTTCATGACATTTCAAAGGGGACAGAGCTGTATAACTGACAATATTCAAATGAGAATAGAGCAGCATGGGAGTTCCTGGCTGTGGAAAACGTTTTTCAGAGAAACTCGTGTCCATAAACTGCTTTTTCTTCAGTGAACAGCACAATACAAAGACTCTTTTGACCACTTTCTCACCCTGATAGCAAAGAGCCACGTGACTGAGGAGCAAAGCATCCAGAAACCTTTCTTGAATCTTTACAGTGGTCAGAACCCCTAAGACCTACTGGCCAACAATTGAAAACACCCCCCGCCAAAAACTTCCACATAAGTTTGTGGTTATGAACTCATAGAATGGTTTGGGGTGGAAGGGACCTTAAAGATCAGCCAGTTCCAACCCCCTGCCATGGGCAGGGACACCTTCCACTATCCCAGCTTGCTCAGAGCTCCATCCAATCTGGCTTTGTGCACTTCCAGGGAGTTTAGCAAGGGAATCCCCAGCAGTGACTGCAGCACCTACAGACTGACACAAGACCCTCACTGGCTCTCAAGACCTGCAACTCTTACAGCAATTCCATCCTCAGTCCCTTCAAGTGAAAACAATTGTTCCATAAAAAGGCAACCAAAGATGAGTAATTTCTAATAATTAGTTATATATCTATATATATATTTATTCCAGGCCTCTTTGCTTTCCATGCCCAGAAAAAAGTATCTAGCTATCATGTCTTTAGCGATGAAAAACATTCCATAGTCAAATTACACATTGTTCTGAAACATTTGGAAAAAACTTTCTGGTCAGGGATGTTAGACACGCAGTACCAATAAATGTCTCCCTTGATACAAAGACAAGTACAACTACGTGCATTAATAGAATCATGAAATTATGCTTGGATAGTGTCAAGCCTGCTCCTGAAAACATTCAATGTTTGGAAGTTTATGATGGTTCAGAGTTATGCTGGAAGAAAATATTCCTTCCTTGGATAATATCATAGGAGTGGAATCAGATTTAGCCTTACACAAATGTAAAAAGATCTACAAGCAAATGTGTTTGAAGTTTTGTTATTTTCATCCTATTATATTATAAAACATATTTATGAAAACCAAAGACTACTATAGGCACTTCCAACGTTATATCCTGCCTCTTGTGCAAAGTAAACAATGAACTCTTACAAAAAGAACACAGTGATGTTTAAAAAAAATCTTTTAAACCTGTCCTGATGAGTGGTTTTAAGCTTAGATGGAAAGCCTTAGGGACATATGAAAAAGAGGTCTTTTGGGGGAGGATCTCAGAAGACCAAAGGGATAAGTGAATTTAGGTCAAACATGATGCACAATCGTGTTTTGGCTATGGACCAGGAAGATGGAAAGGATGGGAATGTTAAAATAGTTATTTCATGTCATATGAATTCTTGAGCTGACCTGAGTTTGAAGTGCATCAGGCTGTATTTTCAACCTGGAGTTTAAAAAATTCCTGAAAAATTATTACTAGTCCTTTGATCTCTAATGATGCCTTTTATTCTGCTATAAACTAGAACAAGCTATTAAAGTAAAGAAACTCTTAAGTAAGAGGCAGGTATCTCCACTGGCAAAGTGCTCTAGACCTTCGTACTCTGTCCTTAGCTTCTCTCAAGTTTTCTCCCCAGCAAATTCCAGTCTCCAGGAGCACTCCCAGCAATTCAGAAAAATAAGGCAGCATTCCCCTCTATTGCCCCACTGGAGGCTTTTCAGCAGATCAAAACATAGAACAACACAGTTCAAAAAGCAGACACCTGCCAAATGACATTCTAGAAACTGAGAATGCCTGATATTTTTAAAACAATTTTTTCTTTTTTTAAAATGAAACAGTGTAGCAGTCATAAATTTAAAAGTTTGTACTGGGAAAAGGCACGTGGTTTGGTTGAAAAAGAGAAAGCATTTTTTGTGTCTTTCATTTTGTTGTACTTTACATATAATTTCAAAAAAAAATATATCCCCTGTTCAGGGAAACCTAAATTAATGTATTTTCTTGTACCAAAAACATGCGTTATTGGAGCTTCCCTGCACAAAATCACACCAGCACTGTGCAGAATCTTGCTGTAGCCCATTATTTGCCAGGAATGTTACCCTTGGACATTGTAATCTGTCCATAAGAGGTCAAGCTTAGAGAAAGGTTTCCAGCAAATACGTCAGACAGGGAGCATCATCACTTCTTTTCCACTAGGGAGATGTGTGCCATGATCTCACAATGGGCGAGAGAAAAGAGTAGAGAAAAGAGAATAAGTACACCTGTATACATTCTGAACCTCAAGAAAATTAAATAAATTCTGAACCTCAAGCTCCAAATATTTCAGCCTTATCCCAAAAGTATCTTCAAAACAGCCATATTTAAGTCATATATTTCACCAGGCAGCTCAGGGAGGTAATTTTTAAAGCTGCAGCAATAAAAATAACCTGGAAAGGTGTATTAATCTATTGAAATGGCAAGAAAAATATGCTCCTACAAGAAATAATACAACATATTGCCGTTGACAACTGAATTTTCCAAAGCAGATCATACAGTATTCAAATCCAATTTTATAACAATTCATGAAATGTGAGTTATGTGCCAGATGCTGCACCTGTAGAAATGAAAAGCCAGCTCCAATTACCATGTCCTATACAAACCATGGACCAGAAATTCTGATTTTGTGTCTCAGAAAAAAACTATTTATTTCAATCTCTATTTTTTTTTTCTTTTGTGAAGATGTGCCACCATATTTTGTGTCCTGCAAGAAAATCAATATTCTGTGAGGTACCTAAACTATTCCTTTCAAGAGAACGCCTCTAATCCTCTTCCCCCCACCTTACCCATGCTGTTTCTGGCCTTTGTAGATGTACGCTTCAATATTTCCCTCACCTGCAAAAAAACAAAACAATGGGATAACACACAAATCCTCTTTTAACATGAATCTCATCATGGAATTAGCAATAAAACAAAGCTTTGAAATAGGTGGCTTCTGCAGAGTTTGCACAAATACTTAAATCATTTAGTGGATTATCTGTCCTAACATTTGTGGAATAAATCCTGCTGTGTCATGTCCTTATGGAACTATTTGAAGTGTAAGGACTATATGGAAGGAAATCTAGTTAAAGATTAGGAACGGGGTTGAGAAGAGCTTTGAACAATGAAGGGGAGTCAGAAGTTTCCCTGCAGAGCATTTCCCACTCCTGAACCACCATGCAGGTCCAGAAAGGAATTCCTTACATACATATATGTCATGAATTAGTGTTCTGCAAGAACAGGCAAATGTGTAAATTGATGAAATTAGCAAAGGTGAAACTAAAACACTCCCTGAAAATCCCACTCTAAACCCCAGTAGCAAATCCCATTCAGCACAAAAAGGCAAGGATAGGTTATTTTTATTAACTTACTATTCGGCTGCGGGTTGCATTGTCAAAAAAGGTGTCTTTGTCTTTGATGTTATATCTAAAACATTGAGGAAAAAGAAAATCGGCTCTGTTTTAAGACATGGAAGCAACAAGTAAGACAACATATAAGTTTCAAATTTAGAATTAACTTAGAAACCACAGCTAATCAGAAAAACGGATGTTTAAAGGAAATATAGATGACAAAGTAAAGCATAATAGAATGTGTTGTTTAAGACTCAGTCATTCAGATCTCCACCAGGATTGCACTGATGGTGGGCATAAAAATGCAAAATTATTAGCTAATATAAAATGCCTTTTGGGCAAGAAGAACCTCTCTATTTTTTACAGAAGATGACCTTTTAATATTTTTCTTATAGCATCCCCTCAACACTATAACATGCTGAGGTTATGTTATTAGGTTTCAACCAGCCTGATGCAGATGTTCATTACTCTTTTCCTGGCCACTAAACAGTCAGAATTTCACTTGCTTTCAAATAACCATTCCACTGAAATTATGCCTTTCCTTAAACCTCAAAATCATCATATGTGAAATTAGCTTTCCAATTTATTCTCCTCTATCAATTTGACTTGTATTCAGAATTAATTAAAATTGTCAGAGGGCAATAAATGATATGGTAGGTCACTGTATTTATTACTGAATTTTATTTACTGGACATAAATACAAGGAGACACCCAGGAGAAAAAGAAGAGTGTTTAATGTCAAACTGGGCCCAGAAATATTATTCTGAGTGAAAGGGCAGGTGTCAAGAATTCCTTATCTGCATATTATTAGCTGAGTTTTAATTGCTACAATAAATCTATCAAGATGAAAAATACCACCGTATTTCTACTAGTTCTTTTTTTTTTTCAAAAGAGGTAGTAATATCCTTAAGCAAATAATCAGGAATTTGGTGGGAGGATTTCTACATTTCAAGCTAAACACATGGATATTTTATTTTATGCACTGCTTCCAGTGCCTTATCCTGAAGAGGTTAGTAGAACACTGGCAGAAATTCTCTGCAACTTAGATTTCTGTTAATCTACTGAAAATATGACAACTTCGGGGATTTCCTCAGGATTTCCAGATATGCTCAATGAATTTTTGAATTTTTACTGAAACGTGGGGGAAAAAAATTACAACACTAAAATGATACGTTTCAGCTTTCTTCATTTTTCTTCATATTTTAAAGTACTCACAAATATATCTTCTCTCTGGAAAATGGGTAGGACAAGATTTTCATCTTGGTATTTTCTTGTTGTGGCACCTGGGGTTGCAGAGGTTCAGTCAATTTGCACCATATTTCATTTAGCGTTTTGAGTATTCCCTCTTCTTCTGTGATTTCATACATCTGAGGAAATAAAACCGTACATTAGCAGTCCTTCCAAAATTACACTAAAATGAAGAAAGAAAAAAAAAATTTGTTGTACACATATGTTTAAACCTGTTGATGCAGTGGTTTTTATTGGTTAATTGTATTTTGGTTTGTTCCATGTACCCTTGTTTGGACCCTGTATGCTCTCCCTGTCAATTATCTGTCCCCTCCCCTGGTCGAGCGAGAGAATCCCTCTCTCTCCCCTGTCATTCTCCTTTCACCCCTGCCCCAAGTTCTAGAAAGGTCTCTGTCATTTCGCTATGCATAGGCCTTCACAGGTGTAACCCCACTCCCCTGTTCTCCCATTTGCTGTGTAACCTGTCCCTCACCCCTGGACCACACCCTTGGGCTTTCCCAATTGGTCATGTTTGTGCCCCCACCCCTGGGGTCTTGGGGTAGAAAACCCCTGTCACCTGTGTTTCGGAGTCTCTCAGGGCAGAGCATAGGAGATTCGGTCCTTCTATGTGAAACTCCTCACTGAGTCCTATGTGAACTCAGTCAGTCTCTCCCCATCAGCTAAATAAATCTTAGTTGGTATGCAGAGCTGCTGAGTCCTCCCTGCTTGGCTTCTCCTCGCGGTGGTCACCTGCTCTTCACGCTGCTATGGGCTCTGCTCGCTGTGGCTGCAATAGGGTTCTGGGGATCAGAGAAGGTCCCCAGAGAGATTGCCTTCGACTAGCGCAGTCTTGGCACCCCAGGCAGCAGAGCTATTAGCGAATCCTGTAATTGAAATAAGTGTCTTCTCTGAAGACATATTCCCATATAACTGTAAGCACCTGAATTCATATGGGTTGCAGTTCCAAAAAGTTCCTGTCCTTCACAAGCTGCTTCCAGAAACAAAACCTCAGTGCAGAATTGTTAATCCAAGAAAAAAGAAAAGAACCAGTTCTTTACCCAGAGCTCCAGGTACCTGCTCATCTTACAGTTAAACCACCTGTCCAGAAGGATATTCTGATGAATAATATTAAAAACTTTATTAAAATCCAGGGAAAAAAAAGTTATGTCTACTGACTTCTATTCATCCACTAGGCAGGGAACCTTACAGTAGAAGGATATATAATTAGTTGGACAGGACTTTCCCTTTGTGAAACTATATTTTCTGTGCCTGAAGAACGCTTTGTCCTTCAAATGCCTTTCAGTTGCAGCTGGTATGACTTTCTCCATAATTATTCCAAGTCCTGAGGCTGGAATAATAGGCATATAATTTCCTGGCTCTTCCCTCTTGTAAATTGGAATGACACTGAGTAGCTCCCAGTAAGTGAGTCTCAAGTCCTTTGGTAGTGGATTGAAACAATTAGTCCTGCTAATTCCTTCAGTACTCTAGGACCAATTCACAAGGTCCCATGGACTTCTGAACATCCAGTGGATACCGATGGTCCTTTAAAAATTCAGTGGCCACAAATGGAAAGCCACAAACTGTTCCCACAGCTGCAGGCCTCTACTTCAGGAACAGGCAGTCCAAGATTATTAATATTAAAGACGGAGGGGAAAAAAGCATTGAAGGCCTCCATTTTTCCTTCATCCCTGTTTGTCAGGTGACCATCTCCAACAAGTATTGGTTCAATATTTTCCTCACACCTTCCTTTGTTATTAATATACTTTAAAAGGTCATTTAGTTGTGGGCACAACTCTGGCCAGTTTCAACTCTAGATGAGTTTTGGCCTTCTGTGTTTTCTCCCTGAATATGTGAACCACAGCTTTGTAAACTTCCTGTGAGGCCTGGTCTTGCTTCTAGAGATGGAAATTTGCTTTTTCTTTTCAAGCTCCACAAGGAATTCCCTGTTCAACCAACCACTCATGGAGTCCTCAAAAACAGATTTCCAGATATCTGTGCTGAGTAGCTCCCCAAGTAGCTTTGAGTTTATTATCTTAAAACCTAGAGCAACAACTCTGCTGACTTTTTTTTCTCATTAGACTGCATATTTTAAACTCAACCATTTTGTGGCTGCTGTAGGTAAGGCAGTCTCCTACCATCTCATACACCACATGTCCTTCTTTATTTACAAGTGTCCAGTCTGGGAGAGCATCTTTCCTTGCTGCCTCACTGAATCCTTGTGGCAAAGCATTATCTTCAATACTCTTCAGGAATTTCTCAGATTTGCTGGTTGCAGCAGTGTGGTATTCACAGTTAATGTTTGGGAAGTGGACATTTCCCATAAGGAGGAGAAATTTCTCCTGGTTGCCTATGGAATAATTCATTAGCCCTATATAACATTCAGTGATATCTGCCCTGTTTTCAATCCCCCTAATCCTCACCCAGAAGCTATCAAATTTATAACCCTTTAACTGTAGCTTTTCCCTTTCATACAGAACAACTCCTCCACCTCTTCATCCCTGCCTATCCCTGCTGAACAGCCTTTACCCCCCTATCCCAGCACTTCAGTCACAGGATTCATTCCCCCAAGACTCACCAAAGCCAGAGACATCACAGCTCTGGGCACAGAGCAATGCTCCTAGTTGTTCCTTTTCGTTTCCTGTACTCATATTTGAGTCTGGCACTGTCTCATTCATCAAAATAACTCTATTATCATATCCAGAAGTTTATATATAGTTAAAAGGCCCCAGAGGGCACCTTTTCCCAGCGTGTCATGTATCCTGAAAGATGATTTAAAACTGAATATTTTGAAAAAAAATATTTGTAACCAACTTGTGTTTAGAGGTGGATAAATACTTTCCCCTGAAAAAGCTTTATTTTTTTTTTAATGGTTTCATAGGATCCTTGAATAAATGAAAATAGCATCACAGAAAATACCTAATGTGTCTTGAGAGCAATATTTTGTATCTTTGAACAAAAACAGAACTTTCCTTTCAGTGGTTACTGGCTGAATTTTTTATTTTATATTGCCAAATCCCCAAAATACAAGATTTCCATTTTTTCAAAGTTGATTTTTTTTTCCTTCAAAGGAAATTCCTCTTTCAACTGTTTTTAATTTCAAAAAAACACCCAAACCCTAGGACATGAATAGTGCCTTCCAGTCAAGCTTGTTTCTGGTAGTGCTGCCATTTCTGCAGCTAGAGATAACAGAGGATTTTTTTCTCCTAATCAGAGGAGAGAAGGGGTTGCAGAATTGTTGTGAATGAGGAGGGTCAAGATCCTGGATAGATCTTAACCCAGGCCAAAATGATTGCAATATTCAACAATTAAAATTGTGTAAAATTTACTTTGGTGCATCTGCAACAAAATTTGGAGAGGAAAATTCCCATGAGGGCCAAATGAGGGAGAAATGTGCAGGCACTAAAAATGCATTAGGAATTAATTTTGGAAGAGATCAAAGAGAAGAGTTGA
This sequence comes from Picathartes gymnocephalus, assembly GCA_013390045.1. Lineage (NCBI taxonomy): Eukaryota > Metazoa > Chordata > Aves > Passeriformes > Picathartidae > Picathartes > Picathartes gymnocephalus. Next base: position 61,510 of record WEKY01017028.1, on the reverse strand, counting down.
ATATGTAGGAAGTTTCTAGGGGTACTGTAGCTGTCTAAAACCTACTAATTTTCAAAGATTGACTGGAAATATCCAATTTTCTTTTCCCCTGGGATGCAAACACATTAAGAATATGCAAGATTGATTTGGCCAGTCTTCTGATAATGACAGGTTGTAACAGCATGAAATGTGAACCTCAATGAAGCTTCTGGTGGGTGAAAACAAGACAAACAAACTCAAACAAACAAAGACCAAACAACGCAGTGGGAGAAAACAAAATTGATTTGTCCTTTATTTCTAATGACAATGCAAAGAAATCGGTGTTCTTTAGTGCAGTTGATCAGTATCACTAACTATAAGCACAAGGCAGTTCCTCTGACTCCAGTGGAGTTGTTAACCAATGGACTAAATAATTTCAGAAACATGGATTGGGGGATCTGCTATTCGGAATTTAAAAGGTTTGCCAGCAACGCTGCTGAAAACAGACAGAAAAGAAGAGAGTGAGCTGAACTTTTAGTGACAACAGGCAGGTCTGAATTCACTAAGTTACTGATAACATCTGTCCTGGTTTGAAGAACAGGTGTCTGTTAAGGAAGGCAGGAGCCTCTCTTGGAATGGAAAATGTAAACCTTTTCCCTCTGAATTATTGTAATTTTGAAATGAAGGGGCTCTCAGGCAAAGATATGGGAATAGGAATAACAGTTCTTTACTAGCATTTATAATAAAGCAAACAAACAACAACTCCTATGGCATTAACAACAAAACAGAACCAGGAACTCAGTCCCAGCCCTCTGGGCCTGCAGGCACTGTCCCCTTGGGTGCAGTGATGGTCACAGCCAGCAGGGGGCGCTGGTGGTGCTGGGTGGGCAGGGCAGGTGCGATGATTCCCCCGCGGCTGCAGGGGGCGCTGTGGCGCGAGCTCCAGAAGCGCATGGCCATGGCAGCTCGGCCGGGATGGGAAGGGATAGAAGAGAGAGAGAGAGGCTTTGCTTCACAAACCCCCTGGGGCAGTCGATCCCAGTGCCCCAGCAGAACTCTCGGAAAACAGCAAGCTGGGACAGCAGGTCTCGGCAGGCAGGGAGAGCGGGGCTGCAGCACAGCACAGTGAAACCCAGAGCAATGCCGAAGGGGCGGCGGGGGTGGGGCAGGGGCAGCCTGGCTCCCAACAGAGCAGGGAGAGGCGAGCTCAGGATCCTGGGCACCCCAGCAGATGGTAATAGGTCCCAGTCCAGAGCGGGGGCTCACCCACGGCAGAAGAAAACAGCTCTCGGCCGGGGTCCAGCGGCAGCCCAGAACTCACCTCCTCTTGTGCTCCCCTGAAGCCAAGAGTGAGAGAAAGAGAGCACCCGCATGTGCTCCGGCCCTGCCTTTTACCAGCCCCAATTCTCAAGATATCTCCCCACCACCCTCCAAGAGAAAACCCCCAGACAGGAGAACAGTAAAACAGAGATGCCTCCAGCCCTGGGGCTTGGCCATTTCTTTTGTTCTTCTTAAGTACCCAGACGTTAGTGCTCTTTAGCAAGTCAGGGGGAAAAAAATTCTATACTATGTAAAAAGGAGCAAAGGAAAGAAAACCTAACCCTCAACACCACCAAAACAGATTATCTGGGAAGAGCTTCTCTCTTTGGAGAAGTCTTAAGATAATGAGCAGTTTCATACTATCTCCCATACTACACCTCACCTTTGAGGGAATTTCCTTGACAAAAATCCAGACAGCTCCTGCCTTCTCAGCTTTCAAAGCCGTCCTTAACACTGACTGACCTCTGTCATCACCCTCCTGAATGCAGTCCATCAGCCAGCTGCCTCTGTGGCCTTTAAAAACCCCTTTGGAAATCCCATCTTAAATATAGCTCTGAACAGTAAATCATCTCAAAAGACTTGGAAATGTGAAAAATAATCCTGACAGTTCATTTTCCCTGATTTTTGAGACAAAGTAACTCCATGGGCTTCATACATTTAATGATGCTTCTGATCCCTGGTCCTTCAATCATAAAACTTGTTGACAGAAAATGGGAGATATTTACCTTTTTAGTGGGCATTTTTATTTTAAGGAGCTCTGCTTCTCGACTGAGGACTTGCCAAGGTGCATGTATACGGACAAAACTCAGTCCTTGGCTCTTGTTCTGAAACACAAAAAAAGGGAATACAATGTATTTAAACATTCTTGAACAGAATATAGTGCTAATGTTTTGAGTTGTCAGCTCCAGCTAAATCATTCAACAGTAGGCAACAATCACAGGGAATAACCAACTTCTGCTACAGCTGGGCTGCAAAGTGACATTTTCCTTAAAAGCTGAATTGTTTATGCTCTAAAACCCATTAATCTACTGCCTGCAGGGTAGCTGTGTGTGCACCAGGATGACAGATAGTTACAGGTCCAGATTTTGAAATTATGTGAATGAGAAACCCCCAATCTACAACTTTTTTTGTATATTGATACTTCGTAAGTGATCTGATTTCTTTAGTGGGCTTTTGTGTCCATCTGAAGCAACAAGGAAAAGAACATTTCTCCTGCTCTGGGGGGCCTTTACTCATTATCAGTTTTGCCCAACTATTTTCCAAACACTTCATCAGATTACTGGCTCCTTAGAGGGAATCAGGCCCAACATTTATTGCCCTAAGTATCTGCAGTTGGAATAGCAAACTTAATGAAAACTTAAAAATTTAACTTCTGAATAGAGATACGAGCCTCATGTTTATGTAAGTGATTGATTATGCTTGTCAGAAGCATAAAATGCCTGAAAGGGCTTTGGCACGGTTTTTTGCAAACTGTGCAAAAGATGTCCTGGTAGCACATCTGAGCTATAGAAAGGCACCCTGAGAGCAGAAAGCAGCATCCCTGAGAAAAGCACAAAAATTAAATGAAGGAAGGTTGAGACAGAGTTTTCCTCAAGGCACAGAAACAAATTGTATCAGTAAGTCATACGGATGAATGCTTAGTGTGGAAATGAAGGAAAGAAAAGTTGGGAGGGAGATTAGAAAGGGAATATCAGAGAAATCAAGGAAGTGACCAGCTCTCATACTATCTCCCATACTGCACCTCCCCGTCGAGGGAATTTCCTTGACAAAAATCCAAACAGCTCCTGCCTTCTCAGTTTTCAAAGCCCTCCTGAAAATCCTTCTCTGTCATCATCCTCCTGAATGCAGATTGTCAGACCATATCCTTTAGGGAAGGATATGGAAGCGAACACAAGAAGACTTCCAGGAGGAATTTCTTCACTGAAAGGGTGTTCAGTCGTTGGAAGGGGCTGCCCAGGGAGGTGGTGAATCCCTATCCCTGCAGGTGTCCAAGGACTGACTGGATGTGGCACTTGTGGTCTGGGCTGGATGACAAGGTGGGGATTGGTCAAAGGTTGGACTCGAAGATCTTGGGAGGTCTTTCCCAACCTCAGTGATGCTGTGATTCAAAGGCTTGACTAAGGCTAAGATTAATGATCTTTGCGTGGCTGCTTCCATCTTCATGTAAACCCCAAATATGCATTTGTTGAATGTGTCCTTACGCTTCCTGATTAAAAACAAAAAAAAGTTAAATGGAAATCCTACTATTATTACAATTCACTTTGCTCTTATTTCCCCTATAGGTGCAATATGAAAATACAAAAATCACTCCCTCACCTTCAGCTAACACTTCTTCAGTGGACCAATTCTGTTATTTTAAAGAGCAGAATGAGCTGCGGAATCTCTTTCATCAGCCCACTGGGGAAGTCAGCTTTAAGAGAAGGAAGGAAAAATTTACTGGGCATGAGCAGATGTTCTGGTAATCATTTACTGAAAATAGATTAATAACAGATGAGAGGTTAAATTTCAGTGGGTGAAGATCAGGAGGCTTCTTCAGAGCTTTTGGCTAAAATCAAGCACGTGTCCCTGTCTGGAGGATTATATTCCATGCTGGCAAGAGGAGGGACAGTGTGACCTAATTGGTTGCTTCCAGCTCAGGCTCATACAACTACACAGATTGCAAATAAAATTAGGCAAATAATTTCAGAGAAAAGACTAGATGAAGAATATGACCCTTGTATATTTGAACAAAAATATGTTGGAAACTTGTGCTGTTCATGAAGTGATATCAGATGCTAAGGAATCAGATCATTAAAAATCTTGAAAAGGCTTAAAAATCACCCCATGACTGAAAATTGAGATAATTTTAAAAACACTAATGCAAAGTAAATAAAGTAGGAAAAACAGGACTAGGTGATTCCCGTTGCATGGTAAACAAAAGATGCAGAACAATGAGTTACTGGATGTTCACCTTGGGATTACTCGAACCATATCTCCCACATCTTCCTAGCATTCAAATTAATCGAAGAATTTTAAAATAAATTTGAAACCATCAATTTTATATCATAGCTCAAGAGATAAGCCATCTAGCTCATTTCCTGTGGGCTCACTAAAATGAAAACCTATAGAGCTACTCCTCTGGTAAAGTTCCCTTCCCCATTTTTCCAGGCTTCACCTGCAGAAGTTCCAGGTGTCTTTAAATGCCCTTTTTTCCTTATGATATCTGGCAAGGATCTGCTCAATTAACTTATTCCCAGATGGTTTCTTGTATTGCAAACATCTCCAAAAGTTAGAACTTGCTTTTTTCTTTGCCAGAGTGGATTTATAACCATTTACTGGAGACACCCCCTAACAGCTGTCCTCTGGTTAATCACCTGAAATGATAATTTTGCACGTACTTGTCATTTTGATCTAATGAAATGCCGTCAGTCTTCTATTCTGAATGTTCAGAATAGCTCCTGCTGATTCATTGTACTCTGGATGCGTCACTAAAGCCAACATATGCTGCTGGCAAACATTATTTTTGTTAGACCATTCACTTGTTATTTAATACAGCCATCCCTAATCAAGCCCTTTTTCACTTGCAGCTGATGTCCCACAGGATTTTATCCTTGGCCCTGCATTGTTCCATGTCTCTATCACTGCACTCCTTGATTATATTATTTAGATTACTACGTATTCCTAAGCAGATGACAAACAGATTTGTTGCTCTCATGATCCCTTTTTTTTTCCCTGTCAAATCTATATTCCATATTACAGAGTTCTTCCAGTAAGTTTCAAGAATGGAAGGTTTTCAATAAGTTCATTCAGAATTATTCAAGATATATTTATATCTTGGCTGCTTCTCTGTTTTCTGAAGCTGAATTTGGTTTTCCCATTTCAGTAGGAAAGCTCAGCATTAAAGTCAAATGGAAAAAAATCTGGAAGGTCTGCTTTGCTTTTCAATCAGCACATGAAGAAAAATATATTGGATATTTCTTTCAGTTTATCATGATTCTTAGCAGTCTAAAGCAGGGCTTTAATAAAAGCCTATATTGCATTTTTTCTGTCTTGGACTGGAAATGTACAGGCTGAAAAAAATTCAAATTTCTCCAAAGGACATTTTTCTATCTTTCCTGCCTTAACAGTAAAACACATTAGGATCTGCATCAGCTGCAAGTCTAAGATTTATTGCAAACTTATCACCATCAAGGCCATAGCAGAAAAAAATGTATGGTAACTACAAAAGCTCTCATATAGATATATATAAAGTGATTACTCTTTTTCCTCAAACCTGAACAATCTGAAACATGGCTATACAAGCATAACTAAGCAAAATTACATTTGTTTAGACACCTCTAACATGAGCTAAATCATATGGTACCAAAGGCATCAGGTTTGTCAGTCACTATCAAGCCAAAAACAGGCAAAACCAATGACTTTATTTTGGAAGAGCTCCAGGCTTTTTTTATGGTGAGCATATTGCTCCTAGGAACTTTGCAAATACAGAATTCATTGCTGAATGCTACAGCTTAGTAAGTATTTCTCATCATTTCCTCATCATGAAATCACTAATCACTCCATATTTAAGGAATATTGTTTATAAATAACTTCCATGTTAAAGAAATAGAGTTGTTTAAATACTTGTCAAAAGAAATAGATTTCTGCTGTGCATCTTAGCAGGAAGAAAAAGTAGCACCAAAGGGTAGAAAGAAGCTGAAAAAAGTAATTAACTAATGTCTAAGAGAGTCCAGGGAACTGCCAATCTTTCTAATGACTTTAAAAAAAAATACATAGGAAATGGAAAAGGCATAAATCATAAAATCTGAAGCATGTAGACTTCTTTAAAAAAAAATAAAACAAACCAAACCAAAACAAACAAAAACAAACAAAAAAAAAAACCACCCCAAAAAAGGAAAAAAACCCACAAAAAACAAAAACAAAAACCAAAAAAAACCCCCCGAAAAAAAAAAAAAAAAAAAAAAACCCCCCCAAAAATGGAAAAAAACCCACAAAAAAAAAAAACAAAAACCAAAAAAACCCCCCCCAAAAAAAAAAAAAAAACCAAAAAAACCCCCAAAAAACCCACTGAGCTTTAAGCATTTTATCCTTTAGTGATTATTAAATAGACAGAAAAATATCAGGCAGGAACATTTTAATGGCTCCAGTTAACATAATTAGACAACTTTTGGTAATGCAGCCACACTGGGAAAGCGACAGTGAAACAGTTTGTAGTGAGAAAAAGAAAAGACAGGTCCTATTAGCTCAGTAAAAGTAATCATCTTCCCATTAATTCCACCACCAAATGGATCCATCACATCTGCAAATGCAATTGTTCAAAATTAATGTCTGGTCTCCTGATACCTGCCCTGGAAATCGAGGCGAATACCAAAGTGATGTGATATTGCAAATAAAAAGCGATTTCTTGTTACTATCACAGAACTGTTGTCACCTTCATCTTACAAGAGCAGAGGCAAGTGCTGAGCTGTTGGCCCCCAGCACAGGTAGCTCTGGATTGCATGACACAGCACTGCCAGGTTCAGGCAGAGACTGCAAAAGTGGCTGTGTTTTCTGCCAAAAAGATTGAATTTCTATCTGTGAAAACAGTGTTTCTGCTCCTAAAGTTTTGTATCCATGACACAAAATCAGTCCATCACCTATGACAGAGTGGGCCAGTTCCATTGGAAAAAGGAAGTGCAGGGCACTGGTCCAGGTGAGACAACAAGACCCAGAATGTCCTGACATGGACATGTCAGTCCAGAGCAATTCCCTGCTCATGTTATCTTATAGGACAGGCTGTATCCTATAATTGTAGGCTGGTAATTTAATTCTGCCTCTGAGTCTATGAAGATGATGGAACTTCCCTCTATCAAAGGGTTTTTGTGAAGATATATATGTTTCAGATTAAGAAGGGCTCAAATAAGGCAATAAACTAGTACGGATACACATCATGCATTTTATAATATTCATATTTTCCTTCAAAAAACTGTAGCCCTTTTACCTCTGCCAAATTTTCCCTTTTCTATTTTCATTATTTCTGCAGGGTATAGATTTACCTCACTGCATGGGTAACACAGATATGCTAAAGATCTTAAGCAAAGCTGCAACAATTTATAAATTTTGTCAGTTTGCCTTTCTCTTTCTTAATTGCTACCAACAGTAATGGTGTAAATGTCTTGTTTATTTTGTTCTCTTACTCCCACCTGTGAACATAAACAGCTAAAGAATATATTAGTGTGTGCATAAGCATAGAACAAAAAACCTGGTCATGAAAGATCTGGCCAAAACACCTAAAAAACCCCTATATAATCTCAATTTCTTAGGTAAAGCACTGTGGAATGAAACAGGTGGCTTTGCTCATCCTTTGCAATGTTTCTTCATGGCATTGCAACCTGCAATCTCCAACCAAAATCTTCCCACTCATGTAGAGACAGGAAATGTCTCTGAATGGAAGATGATACAGGAAGCCCAAAAACACAGGCATGCTTCCCCTGAAGAAGATGGAAATTTTTAATCGCACAGAACAGAATGAAAATGAGCTGTCAGAAACTCAAGCACAAATGTAGAATAGATTGATAAATCTGCCAAATAAAACAAACAAACAAACAAAAAAACCCCACCAAAAACCAAAACCGAAAAAAAAAAAAAAACAAAAAAAACCCAACAAAAAAACCACAAAAAACAAGACACAGACGTGTGCATTATTGCAGTGCTCAGTGCAGGATCTATATGCAGGTGAGTAACAATTATGCCAGGATTGTCATTCATTTTAATTCTTTCTAAATATGCATTTTGGATTAAAAATTACTGCTTTTTCATCAATATTTTCTAAATGTTTATCTCTGTCCACTAATCACTACAGCAAGAGAAGTATGACTTTCCAACATAAAGCAAAATCATCTCTAATTATTTAGAATAACTTCATCAGCAAATTTCTCCTATGTCAATGACACAAATTTGTTGCTCCAAAAGCCTGACACAATTTCAATACATCTTCTGAGATTGAATACCATAAATAATAAAATGTAAAACCAAAGGCCTCCCCACCCAAATGAAACTGACTCAAAGAAGAAGGGAGAACTTTGTCTGTTCTACCACCTCCTGTATTTTGACAGTATCAATGGAAAATCACGTAATCAGCTGGCCTGGCTACATTCAGTGCCAAATTAGCTGAAAAATAAGTCAATATTCTGTAGAATACATCATACCAAACTTTATTATCAATAATAAAAACAACAAACTTCTTGAGGCCAAAGAGTTAACATTAAAAAGGGCAAAATGTAATTCCTCTTGAGGGAATGAGACTCACTAATCTGCACAGAGATTTATGGCCTAAATAATTTTCCAGATGAAGCAGCAAGATCATGGAAGTCAATCTTTAGACCAGATAACAGGCATGTTACCAGTGGGAGATTAATGAAACAGAGACTGAACCCTCACTCTAGCAAACTCAATTTCAAGGAACAAAAGGGATTTGGAGAAAAAAAGAAAAAATTAAAAATACTTAGGACATCAAAATGAAAAACAAAGGAAGGGTACCTTGAAATATTGCTTCATCACTCCATGGTTGATCTGGAATGTTAACAAACAATAATATGAAGGGATGATTCAAAATTGTGTTGCAACATTTTAAGGTTCAGTTCGTTCTTAGCAAAAATATTTTAGAGGGCGTTCTGTAATTTGAAAGTGTTAACAGATGGTACAAATTTATTCAGTTTAATAAGTATGTTCTCCTAATCAGATGCTACAAGCTTTTCCGGGATGGTGTGGCCCTTTCAGGTCACTCTCCAAAGATCAGTAGCAGCAAAAGGAAGGTTGGCTGTGTTTGCAGGGGCTTGATTGGGAGGGGATTAAGAAGAAGATAATCAAAGTATCTGGGCTGGCTTGTTTGCTGGCAGGGAATCCAAAACCTCTCTGGACAGCTACAGCCTCACTGCAAACAGGGAGAGATGGGGAAGAGGCAGTGGCGGTCCTACAGTAGCATCACGTGACTTATTCTGGATAAGGCAACAGGTCCAGGAGTGGAGAAATAATCAGTTAAACAACAAGAAACTTGGTAGGAGAAGAACCTGGACTGCTGGAAAAAAATAAAAGTCACTAAGGGAATTTTGCAGTGTTAGCAATATCCAACATCAGCTTAAGTGGCCTGGAGAAAGCTAAAGGAGATGAAGTTTTTCAGGGTAGCAGGGATAAGGGCAGACTGTGGAAAATTGTAGAAAAGCTTTGCAAGAGCCTGAACAATGGCAAACAGCTCTCCATGTAAATAAAAATAAAGGAGTATCTGTGAGTTAAATCCAGATTCACATATGCTGGGCTCTGATTTCACCTGCACTGGTCAGTAAAGACACCTCAAGGTTGCAACAGAAAATCCTTTGAAAAATAGCAGCTCAGTATTTTCCAAAAGGCAAGAAGTAAAGCAAACCTTACATTTTATTAGGAAAGGTACAAAGACTAAGAAAAAGAAAACAACATTCAAACATAGCTGTATCCACAACTTGAACTCAATGTGCGCTCTCTGCCTCCTCACCTCCAAAGAGGTAAGTTAGACCAAAAATGGGTTCAGAGGACCCATGAAAGCCTTGTTATGGCATCTGTATAGGAACCACTGAAGAGACTGAGACCTTTTGTTCTGGAAACTTGAGGAAGTTATTGTGGAAGTCTATAAAATCCTGCATGATAAGGAGATGGGGTGTAGATGGACTGCCAAGAATCTGTTCCAGAGCAAGAGCCACAGACAAAGCCAAATTAAAAATCAACAAAAGGACATAGATATCAATGCAGAGGGAAGTACCACTGCCTTGTGCGTGTAAAAACTGAGCAACATTTTAAGAAGAAACTAGGCCCGACTTTGAGATAGAGATCCCCAGAAGGTTCTTAGGTGGGCCAATGAAATCATGTGGGGGAAATCACTTGAATTGAACGTAGCTGTCACCAGGAGAACATCAGAGTAAAAGCATCACCAAAGTTTGTACCATCCCTGCTGTTTCCTAAACATTTTACCACTGCAGCTGTTGGATACCCTGTACTGCCCTGAGGGAATCTCTCACACTACAGGATCATTTTATGGCAATATTGCCAATACCTGGAGAAGCATCTCCCAGCCAGCAAGGCACAAGCCTGCTCCAGATGAAATGTGGAGCTGAGAAGCTCTGCTGGGTACTTGCATGTTCTGCAGGTGATTAGAAGGCAGCTAGAGCAGCAGCAGCAGCCCTGAAATCTGAGCAAATAATCAAGCAGACATAAATAGTTGCTTGAAATGTTGCAGCTGAGACGAACATGAGAAGCTTGACAAATTGGGCTGGGACTCAGTGTCCAAGAAACACCTCGCTCGTAGATGGAAATTGCAGTATTAGAATATTTCCTGGAGCTCTAGGGGACTCAGTACCCTCAGCTAATGTGGTACTAGGGCTCAAAATAGTATCTTCCCACAGGAGCATGGTAATCACTGAAATCAGCAAGTAAATGGACAATATTGGATTTTCAGGAATATTGATTAGCCAGCACATTCTAGTGATCTCTGCAGAATGTGCTGAATTATCAACAGTTTTGAAAACCAGGTCTCAATACACTCAGTTCCCCAAAAATATGGTCAAAAGGGAATCACTCACTAGACATCAGTACAATAACTATTACAGCACATACTTTTCTCATCCATCCTGGCAGTACTGCTCTCTACATGTCCCAAACTCTGTTGGCCAGATTTAGCTCTCAATCTCCATCACCATAAATTCAGAGTCACTCTGCAAACGCAAAAAGGAGACACCAGCCAGTCAGAACATACAAGTGGCAGTTTTCTCCTTTGTAACACTAAAATTAAAGGAGGATTATTAAAAAATAAGTTGTCAAATCATTATAAATGAAATGGAATTTTATTTTCTATTACAATTCTAAGAATAAATTGTCAGCAAACACAGCAATGTTTGCTAAAGCTTGACACATTATAAAGTTGTATGTTCTCCAATACATTTCACAACAACATGCAACATATTTTAGCAAGATTTTACTTTTAGCTTGGCATTGAAATACAATGATTTATGTGGAAAGCTGAACAAATCACTTCTAGAGATGTAAGGGTCAAGTGGGCCATTAACTTTCAATTATTAAAAACGTAATTAGCAGATAGAATGCAGAATATGAATATTAACCTGATACACTGCCGAAGTGTTTTATGCCATGAAGGAAATGAATTTGCAGAGGAAAAAATTTAAGATTTGTTATTCCAATCCTGGTGGTATCACACAAATTGAAATTCACAGGAAATCACTACCAGGTTTTTGTAACAAACATGATGCTATATAGTCATAGCAGTAAGTACCTTCCATCTTCCACATATTAAAATCCATTTTATGTCTCATTAGGAGTACTCTGCATTTTGTCATTTTCATAAATATTTTTGCTTGTTTTACATCAGCTCACTAAAAGAAAATCACACAGTAAGGCTGCCTAGACCCATGCCTTTAAAAAAAAAAAAAAATATATNNNCCATGCCTTTAAAAAAAAAAAAATATATATATATATATTACATCACAGTGGACATTTTTGAGCTTTTGTTTTGGCATGGTTCTGTCATACTTTTCCTCTACTTCTACCATAATGATTTTCTGCTAAATATTGGAAGTTTAGAAAAGGGAGATCAAGCAATAAATCTACAAGCATACTATGCTAGGCTGTGACTTAATAATGGGAAGATATGCTCAGCAACAGAACACTAAGTCACAGAATCATAAAATGGTTTGGATTGGAAGAGACCTTAAACATCACCTTGTTCCAACCCCCTGCCATGGGCAAGGGCACTTTCCACTAGATCAAGTTGCTCTGAGCCCCAGCTTGGACTTTAACACTTTCTGGAATGGGGAAGCCACAGCTTCTCTGGGAACCCTGTGCCAGGGCATCACGACCCTCACAGGGAACAATTTTTTTTGTAATATCCAATCTAAACCTACTCTCTGTCAGTGTGAAGCCATTCCCACTTGTCCTGTCACTCCAGGCCCTTGTCAAGAGTCTCTCTCCATCTTTCCTGTGGGCTCCCTTCAGGCACTGCAAGGTCACAATGAGGTCACCCCAAAACCTTCTCTTGATGGCCCGTAACACATTCACTCTCAAATGTGGTTCCTTCTATACATTATGATAGTGGCTTATGAGTGCCAAGTCAATGCTTTCAAAAACCACTGGGGAAAAAAAAAATCTCTTTATACCATTGTTATTAAGGCCTGCAGAATGCAGCCATCACTTTTAGAGCCCGGATAGAGTCACATACTTAACCTCACATATTTAGAGGGTACTTTGAGAGTATTCACAAACAGAACATACAAGAAGTGATTTTTGGAGTAAAAATTCTTATGCCTAGTTTTGACTGCCACAGGAGGGTGTTCTATTTTCTTATACACAAATTATAATCTTGGTAGTATAGAATCCATCTTTTTTTTCTGTATTTACTCAGAACTGAATAACTGGATAACTGAATAACAGAATCACTGAATAACTCAGCTGGATCCTCATCTGTTGTACACCCCAACAGCAGTATAAATAGCAGTAACCACACAGATCCAGATCTGATTATATAACCTGTGCACAAGATGGGAAAACATTAAAAATATAACTTTAAGTTTAGCATTCATTATTAAAAATATTGAGTGGGGCTTTTGCCAAGAAATTCACACATCAGTCGAAGATAACAGAACAAATGTTTTGGCTGAAGCAGGCTTCAACTGGGACATTCACACATAATGACCTCTAATACTCGTAAGCTATTATGATTTTAGAGCTTTCTCAAATTTTGCTTTAAAAAAGACTGTTAACTAAATATTTGCAACATGTGTTAGCTCTTTTCAAATATTTATAGAAATGGTTTACAGAAAAAAATGCAACTATTCACAATGCTCCTTTTGGACTAAAAGGACAAACACACACGAGTTTACATAACTCTGAAAGTCTAAAACTGCCTGTATTCCCCTTAAGTCCACATATTAGTATAGATATATATTTATAGATATAGATATATACACACAGTTAGTGATATATAAACAAATTAGAAACCCCTGTTAGAACATTGCCCTTCCAGGGAAATTGCTCTGGTGTTCAAAGTTTCTCCTCCTGCCCCTACCAAAGGAATAAACACCTTTTCGGCTTTTCACATTCCCATTTCCACTCCAAAACACTTTGCCTGCCTGTAATTGATTTATCAATATGTCAATCTCTAATCATAGTGCATTTGTCCAACACAGACTTCTGGAGAAAAATAACTGCAAATCCATAGCAGTAATGCACCTCTTGCCACCGACTGAACAAAACAGGTTATTAAGTAATATTAAATAACTACAAAATTCTACATAATTTACTTGGTATTTATGTATGATTAGTAACTAAAGTTTTATACTTTATAAAAAGTGGTCTGTAATAAATACAGCTGTCAGTGTTAAAGGCAAGTGGCAGAATAAAGACACAAATTTCTTGGGAGGAAGAAAAGCTGAAGATTTACATCAGGTGTGTGCAGGTAAGAGAAAAACATTTTAAGAACAGAAGCTGTGGGAAGCAGATTTTCAGTTGTGGGAAATAAGTGTAAAGATGAATACAGACATGCTGCCAAGGGAAATCTTCCCATTTTTCTTTCTCATTCCCCTTCACACAAATGCTTTCACACATTTGTTGCCCAGAGAAGCTGTGGCTGCCCCATCCCTGGGAGTATTCAAAGCCAGGTTGGATGGGGCTCTGAGCAACCTGGGATAGTGGAAGGTGTCCTTGCCCATGGCAGGGGGGTGGAATGAAGTGGTCTTTAAGGTCCCTTCCAACCCAAACCATTTTGGGATTGTAGAATTTGAAAACCCATTTTCCAGTGAAACAACTTAGCATTCACTTGGTTTTCACCTCCACTTTTCTGCTGTTTTCTGTTCAACAATAAAGGAGATGAAAACAGGAAACCAGAACTGGAAACCAGAACTGTAAGGAGCCCAGATAGGATACCAGGGAACACAGAAACAGGAGGCCCTGTGCCCAAAAATACCTTCAGTCCCATGACAGTTTTTGGCTAGTTAGGTTTGATTCCTGTCTCTGCCCTCATGTAGTTACCAATATTTTAAATTTAACAACATTTACTCCTTCTAGAAGTCATTTCACAGAAGTTTTGGCTTCGACATGGAGAAAGACACAGGTATGCATCCCGCCAGACTTCCAGTCTTCACTTCAGGAACTGCAGGAGGTAACAGGAACTCCTCAAGCTCCTGTCATTCCTCTGAATAGGCAGCTGAGAGTCAGGATGAAATCTGTTCTTCAAAGGCACCTACCCCTTTATACTGATTATACAAAAATGTATCTGAATACTGGCACTTGGATACAGAGAGTATCAGGCAGTAGGAGTTTACTTTGTCCTGTTAGTACTTGAAAGAGTCTTTAGGTCTGTACTAAGGAAATGCCAGCAGCCCAGGGAGGTGATCCTGCCCCTCTGCTCAGCCCTGGGAGGCACATTTAAAGAGCTGTGTCCAGCCCAGGGCTCCTCAAGCCAGGAGGGACACAGAGCTCCTGGCGTGGGGCCAGCGGAGGCTGAGGAGATGATTCAGGGCCTGGAGCATCTGTGACAGGGAAAGGCTGAGGGAGCTGGGGCTGTGCAGCCTGGAGAGGAGCCCCAGCTGAGAGGGGCCCTCAGCCCTGTGTGTCCCTGTGTGCAGGGAGGGCTCAGAGCAGGGCCCAGGCTCTGCTCCGTGGGGCCCAGCAATGGCACCAGGGGAACGGGCAGGGACTGACCCCAGGAAGTTCCACCTGGATGTGAGGCAGAACTTCTTCCCTGGACAGTGCCCGAGCCCTGAACAGATTGTCCAGAGAGGGTGTGGAGTCTCCTCACTGGAGATATTCCAGATCCCTCTGGACATAATCCTGTGCCACGTGCTCTGGATTGGCCCTGACTGAGCAGGGAGGTGGGACCAGGTGAGCCACTGTGGTCGCTTTCAGCCTGAGCCATCCTGGGATTCTGATTGTGGCTCTTCCAATTTTTCCACTTTCCCACCTGTTTTCAAGGGTCCAGGTGGGAGGAGGATGCCCCCTGCCTCAATTCCTGGATTCAGCTTACAGCTTTTGATATGTAATTCCCTGGCTACACTTCTTGTTGTGGCTTTAATTACACGGGAGTGCTCTGTAATTATATGCCAGTTATTTTCTTTTATAATTACCACTGACATGTACAAGCGAAGAAATACATTTTAGAGCTACCTATTAGTCTTTTGTGGTACTTAAAATTCTACAACATTAACAAAATTGGTTTTACATTCTAATTACATTTGCATATTTTTATGAAACAATGGAAGTGAGACTTGCCAGGCACACAGTATATGACTACGGAATTTCTATACCGATATCAGGAGAGTTATCAATCACTATATTATAAAATAACACCTACGTTTAAATACTAAAATGAGTTTGTTTTTAATAACATCATCTAGCATGTCACCTAATATGAGGGGTTTGTCCTGACAGAGAGTCTGAGCATTATGAAGATATGGAAATTAACAGTAATTTACAGCTGGATCTTGGTAAAAACATTTTTTGTGCTGACTTTTCTGTGAAGAGACTTGCCAGTTGGTGGCCATATGTAACAAAACATCCCTAAACCAACAAATACTTTCCAGGAGAGTCACTTGTGAACTGTGGCTCACAGGTGAAAAACATCCTGGGGTCCCTTGTGGTACAAGCTGTGCCTTAGGTCGTCACTGTGGTGCTCTCAAGTGCCTCCTGCAATGCATCAGCTGAAAAGTAAAGCAAGTCCTTTAATGAGCAAACTTTGGTGCCTAACTGAAGCTGAACTTGGGCAGCTTTGAGTGAGCAGTTTCTTAAGGACAGCTTTGAAACAGGAGAGAATAAGGGAGGAAGGAAATTTTGTGCAGAAATTGTTAAGAGAGAAGCAGTTGTACACTATGAAGCCTGCGTGTCCAGCTGTCCCAGATGTGGACTTTCCCAGTGGAGAGGATAACAGATCATGGAATATTCTGAGTTGAAAGGGATCATTAGGATGTCTTGGATGTTATGATTTCACATAGGCCTGTGACTGATGGCAGCTGATGGGCAGCAGGGAAGGGTGAAGGGCTGACTTCCCCCTGACCAAAGCTAGATACAGCAACCTCAAGTAGTGGCAGGATTGCTGTGGATACAGGATAAGGAGAAAGAGCATTGTGGACAGAAATGGAGCACCCTGTGGTGGACAGGCAAGCAGCCCTGCAGGAGACTGGTGTGCAGGGACAGAGGGGAATATGTAGAGGCCAGAGGCAGGTGAGCAGGTCAAGCACTGGTGAGCTGAAGCAGGTACCACTCATTGACCTGTGAAAGCTGAGCAGTGCCACTGCAGGCAGAGAGTAAACATTATCCAGTGAACTCACAGGGACCTGTGACAAGCAGGGAGGCTTGCCAGGGCTACATGGCACCACAGTGGATTGACTGCACTGAAAAAGCCTGAAAGTACCCCTAATTTAACAAAAAACATGGTATGAAATTTCCTAGGTCCCATTAACTAGAGTGTGCACGTTGAAAGAATGGGAGAGACTTCTAGTGAGCTTGCTTAAGGACACAGTCTTTAGGACATTACTTTGTCTTGATGACCTAACAGGGTTCAGTGGCAGCTGAACAGTTCCAAATCTTCAGAGGCAAGCAAAGAATGAAGTGTGGAATATGAGAGTTGGAAAAAAAGCAAGAACACCAGAGGTTTCCAAGACAGACAAACTTACAAATGAGTGAGCATAATGGGAATGAGGCAAGCAAGAGAGAGAAACAATTACACACAAATCCAGAAAAATTAAAACTTGAAAACCCTGTGACTTACAGAACACTCATGGAGTTGAACTTTCAAAGCATTAGGAAACTCAAGTCATCCTTCACACTGTAACCAGTTTAAATGGGAGCAGACTTAGGACTTAAGTGACTTGAGGAAAACTCCTAAGTATAGAATGGGCAGCGATATCTTTCTCCATTTTGAAGGGATTAAGGAAAAATTATAGTAGTTTAAACTAGCACTTTGGAGGTGTCAACTTGGAGTTCTGATTAAGTATTTGCAAGATATTGAATACATATATTCTATATCTCTGAAGTGTTAATTTTTCTTTGTATTACTAAATTACTCCAGGTAAACCACAACTGAGCTTAGTGAACACGTAGATAAAGACTGGAGAGAAATTCCCCATGTCCCAAGTGGGACATGACAGAGGGAAGTGCAACTGGGCTCCTCTGGAAGAGAAGGATGTTGGTATTGTTCCAGAGTACTGTGTTGGCTCCAACTTATGGAAAGCGATGGCCACATTTTCTACATTTTCAGGAAAATGCTCCTACTGGTGTCTTTATGTTCCCCCTGAAAAGGTTGCTGTTCCCAAAGAAACAAAGGAATATTAGCCCATGTAGCTGTTCAGTCATTTTCCAACCCTAGCTACAAGTACCTCATTCTCTCCCAAATATGTTTTGTTCATTTATTTTACCGGGAGACATCTAATGAAACTCCAAGATCATCCACCTAACTCCACCTCCAGGATTTCCTTAAAAGTACAGTGTATGGGTGTCAATCCTTTTAGTGATTCCATAATGCTATAAAATGATTACAGAATCCAGGAATTGAAGGGAGAAGCCAGCAGAGAACCGATTAGTTAATTCCTGGATGGCAGAGCTTAAAGCAAACATATTCACTATCAATATATATGAACAAACAAAAACAAACAAACAAAAAAAAAGAGAGAAACCCCAAAAAAACAAAAAATAAAAATCCATGCACCTGTTCAAAACAAATAATTTTGTCTAACTCTTTGGTTTCAGGTGAATGCTGACCTGAAATAAGTGCACAGAAGATACAGAACATTACAGAATGCAGCACAATATTTCATAAATCAAGATCTAACATGATTTTTTCTTTGGCCTGTAACACAAGAGAGGTTCAAGAGAGGGCACACATTTATCAGTACTGTGTACCAAGGAGAGAACCCATCCAGAAGGGTAAATTTTCCATGCTGTGCATGGGGATTCAGCCACAAAACTCTCATTTATCCTAATGAGAACCATGCAGCCCGATGCCACTCTGCTAAATTACTTTTTTTTCTTGTTGTTCTATTCAGGACAAAATAATTGCTGATCTGGAACCACTGTAATGACAGAGGCAGCTCTGTGATACAGTTTGGACTGATTTGCCTTGTCCTGTAATTTACAGACCTTGCAATGACAAAGAAAGACACTTTGAATACAATCTGATTACAACTTGTGGCTTGCACATCAGTTTTTTCTTTCAGGATGTAGGTGTGTGGAACAGTTAATGAACCTTTCCCTCTATGACAGCCTCCCCCCACTAAATCTGTGTTCATCCACAGGAACTTCCACACAGTTGCTGGAACTCTGCCCCTACCTAGAACTTAGGCCTGGAAAGAATTTAAGAAACAGTTTGAGCTGAAGAGGGTGTTCTGATTACTAAGGGGAAATTACTCTGTTTTTTCTTGAAAAGACCCTTCCACTGTTCATGTTGAAAATCTTGAATCCAGTTTTCACTCCAAAATGCCTCCCTCTCAAGTACAATATAACCTTTGAAAGTGCACACAATGTGAAATGTCTTGTGCACCTGGGATGGGATCATTCCTTCCCTACAATGTCTCACTTCCTGAAAGAATATTGCTTGCCTGTCCAAGCATAATGTCATGATCAACATGACATTATAGTAACTCAAATTTGGGAAGAATGACACACACACAGGCCTTTAGAGTAATCAGCAAAACAAGAAGAGTTTAAAATGTACAAGAGTCCCACAACCCTGAGTCATTATTTACATTACCTTTCCCTGGATCTGCCAAAAGATAGCAAATTCCACCCCCTCACTCCTCACACACACAGATAGTTGTGGTTTTTTCTCATAAGACAGTCCTATCCTTCAATGACTAATATCCACCGTCAGATATGCCCCAGCCTTTTCCCTGCTGGAATCCATTCCTGAATCTGAGAAAGCAGAATGACACTTTATGGAATGCCTTTTAATTTTTTTTCAGGAAAAAAAAAATAAAATAGAGAGAGGCACCATCTTAGCTCAGATCCTTTATATCTACATCATAAACCCATACATAAATTAATGTATATATGTATAAAAGCAACATATTGAAAACAGGGAGCACTTACCTACAGTGTTGCATCTGCTCCCAAGCAGAATTCTCAGTGGCTCTGATTTAGGCAAAGGATTTTTCATGAGGTATGAAATCATGGCTAACCAGCAATGCCTCTAAAAAGTAGTGAAATCATAGACCAATTACCCAACCAGCAGAAATTCAGTAGTGAGCACTTTGGCACCAGAGACACCTGCAGGGCTGTTTGCTGCTAGAGACAAAGCAAGCAGTGGCCTGGGGACAGGAAAGCAAAGAAAGTCCCATTTTCCCTACAAAGGGAACTCTGAAATTCAGGATTTTTTTTGATGTGACAAAGAATAGGTCGAGGTGTATCAGGAGCAGCCCTTACCCAGCACCACACCCCAAAAACAGCAGCGTGACTGCTGTCATTTAATAGCTCAGAAAAGCAACAAATCCCAGAACCAAATTCCCCAAACTATCTCATCTTTTACTACTTTATTTGCATGAAGCTGCTATTCAAGCTGCACTGGCCTAAATGTCTTAGAGAAATTATCACTATTCAGCCTCTAAGCCCCCTCTGCAGGCACTGTCACATCCCTCAGGGCTTCATGTGTCACCCTTCAAACCCTCCCCAGGGATTTAATTTGCACATTAAAACTTCTGCTGCAAACGAGAGCACTGATAATTAAAATATGTTTTCAGGGAATCATCTGTGAACAGGCCAAGCAGCTGATTTTGTTACTGTGTATGCCCTACCCTGCAAGTGTCCAGTTCTCCCTCTGCCATGCCCCAGCAGAGACCTACGAACCATTCCCTGTGGGCTTCTCTTCTGCAAGCAGTTTGTACAAATTGAAGTAGTTCTCCCAGCAGGTGACAGAACCCAGCACAGGACACAGAGAAATGAAAACACAAATTCAGGAGGCTATTGGTCCTTTCTACCAGGCAAGTCTGGTAGAAACAGCATTATGTAAAAATATACATAAAATAGGATGGCTCTGGCCCAAATCCCATTGTAAATATCACCAGAATGTACAGCCCTATTCTACCTTCATCTAAAATTCAAGGTATGGATGACTCCATTTCCCAATCTGCAGACAATTGGTGACATTTACCAATGCTTGCCCAAGTGCTTTATAAATGTTATTGACAAAATATAGGTGATTTTTGCACACCTTTTCAATTTTTTCTACATCTCTTGGAAGTCACTTTGACTAAGGTACCTCACAGCTGAACATCAAGAGTCTGGAGGGTACAGCACAGCCATTCTACTTAGCCACCTTTTATTATGGATCATTATTTTAATGCTGATTTAATCACACCTAAATCCCATGGGGCTACTTCAAATTCCTGTCTAAAATGGAGACACAATTTCCTCTCAAAGAGTTAATGAACTTGCCAATATTTTTATCACGTTCACTTCACTACCACTGAAAACCTTGCCTTGCCTGTTCAACTTTAATTTTATAAGAGCTGTGTATTACATTTCAGCCCCATATAAGTAACATACAGGAGCAGAACATGTTTTAGCTAATTAATGCTTCTGTAACCTGAGTTGCTGAAAAATATGCATCAAATATTTATATAATTGGCTCCCCAAAGAAGTATTGCCTCGTTCTGAGTGCTGAGAGACTGAAATACAAAGTCCAAAGACCTAGAGCACAAAACACCCCAGTCTGCTTCTAATGCTACTTTACTCTGTTTGCATTCTCATTGGCTTCAGGAGACATTCATTAACAGGGATAAAGGTCTAGGATTCATATTAAATTTCCATATCCTTTTAAAATTGATGTTAGCTACTATTAAGCTTTCCTCTGCACTTTGGATGAATGAGTATTTTGAGGCAAATACAACATCCACATTGAGTGCCTGCAAAGTGTCTCACATGTACTAAGGGCATGAGATCTTTTCCTGGGAGTAGTCACGGAGCACACGGATAGATTTTGGAAAAAGACATCATTTTTTAATTAATTTTTCAGGCTTTTAATTACTACTAAATTAAGCAATATACATGACATCGCTTTGGCTACTCTTTCTCCTTAACAGCTGACAGGAGACGAAACCTTCTCCCACTGACAAATAGGGAGCAGCTTAGTGCAACAAAGCAGTGCATTTTGACCCCATAAATAAAATCTACTGTGGTACTATAACCTTTTGTTTGGCTCAGTTTGGGGGATGCTGGAAGATTTCTTTGGCTGGTTGGATTTTTAAGTTTACTTTTCCACAAAAATGCAAAAACATGCCTTGGAATATCAAGCAGAAAAATCCAATCACAACATCTATCATCAGTAATATTATTATCAACATTGAGGACCTTAAAGACTTCCTTCCCCTCAAAAGTAATGCAATCCAGGGAGTTTAGTGAGGCATTTTTGAAACAATACTAGCTCAAAAATTGAGGTTAGATGAGCTTCTTGGAGGATAATTTACACTTTGTTTTAGAATTGTCATCATCTTCCCCTTGAAATAATATTTCCTCTCTCAATTGCTACTTAGCAAAGTACATTTCACTTCCAATGTGCTCGAAAATGATCCAGCTTTGTCAGAATGCCAAGGCACATCTCCAGTGTCTTCTTATTCCACACCTATCATGCCTTACTATACATAATACTAATTGAAAATGGTGTGTGCTGCCCTTGCAGTCATTAAGGTGTCCTGGTTTGAAGGACAGGTGTCTGTTAAGGAAGGCAGGACCCCCCCTATGGAATGGAAAATGTAAACCTTTTCCCTCTGAATTATTGTAATTTTGAAATGAAGGGGCTCTCAGGCAAAGATATGGGAATAGGAATAACAGTTCTTTACTACTATTTATAATAAAGCAAACAAACAACAACTACTATGGCATTAACAACAAAACAGAACCAGGAACTCAGTCCCAGCCCTCTGGGCCTGCAGGCACTTTCCCCTTGGGTGCAGTGATGGTCACAGCCGGCAGGGGGCACTGGTGGCGCTGGGTGGGCAGGGCAGGTGCGATGATTCCCCCGCGGCTGCAGGGGGCGCTGTGGCGCGAGCTTCAGGACCACGTGGCAATGGCAGCTCAGCCAGGACGGGAAGGGATGGAAGAGAGAGAGAGGCTTTGCTTCACAAACCCTCTGGGGCAGTCGATCCCGGTGCCCCAGCAGGACACTCAGAAGCAGCAAGCTGGGACGGCAGGATGTCTCGACAGGCAGGGGCAGCGGGGGCTGCAGCACAGCGCAGTGAAACCCAGAGCAGTGCCGAAGGAGTGGCGGGGGCAGGGCAGGGGCAGCCTGGCTCCCAACAGAGCAGGGAGAGGCGAGCTCAGGATCCCTGGCACCCGAGCAGATGGCAATAGGTCCCAGTTCAGAGCAGAGGCTCACTCACGGCAGAAGAAACAGCTCTCGGCAGGGGTCCAGCAGCAGGAAGGCACTTGTCTCCCCAAACACTCTTCCGAGCCTTCTCCGAAACTGACAGCGAGAGCCAGCAGCTGTTCCAGTCCCACCTTTTACCAGCCCAATTCTCGAGATATCTTCCCGCTCCGAGAGAAACTCTCAGCCAGAACAGTAAAATAGAAATGCCCCTCTCCCCGGGGCTTGGCCACTTCTTTTGTTCTTCTTAAGTACCCAGTCGTTAGTGTTCCTTAGCAACTTAATGGGAAAAAATTCTATATGTAAAAAGGAACAAAAGGAAAGAAAACCTAACCCCCAACAGAAGGCAACACCAGAATTCAAATTTAAGGGAACAACTGGTTTCAGATTAGCTGAAACACAATTATCAGTTTCTCCAGGAACAAATAACAAACAAAAATGGAACAAATAACAAACCAAAACAAAACTAACAACAACAAAGGAAAAGGAAAACAAAAACACACATACGCGCACAAAAAAAACCCAAAAACCACCACAAGAACACTTAATGCCCAAGACTGTCATTGTGCACTTTGTCTTGGACATGCAATATACCGTCTCAGTTTAGAAACAGGAAAACCAACAAACAAAAAAACCAAAACAGGAAGGAAGGCTGTATTAAGAGAAATGAAAGTTTCTCTGGAGGACAGCAATAACAAATGATAGAAAGTTATTAGGAAGTTGAAAATGTAGTCAAAAATTCCTTAATTCACAAATGATAACTGGGTGG
The DNA here is from genome assembly GCA_013390045.1 of Picathartes gymnocephalus. Lineage (NCBI taxonomy): Eukaryota > Metazoa > Chordata > Aves > Passeriformes > Picathartidae > Picathartes > Picathartes gymnocephalus. Next base: position 38,123 of record WEKY01017028.1, on the reverse strand, counting down.
TTATGGAGACTGTCCATAGTCTTGCCTATTTTCCTCAAATTCAAAAACAGCAATATGCCTTTCTCCACATAAAAATTATACATCTTCATTTTTTTTTGTCCTCTTCTTTTATGCATTTGACAATACAAGTAAGAAAGGTGTTTATCCCTAGTTATCAAACATATAACAGTCATAATAATGCCACATGTTAAGAACCACATTAATATCATGGAAATTCCCACTTTTCCAAAAAAGATAGCTGCAGAAAGACTTTTAAATTGTTGTAATTCTGTCCTGTGTTCCTAGAGATGAATTTCCTGATGTCTAGAAGTTTTCAGCCTATAAAAGCAGCTCCTAGAAGAACTCCCATGTCCTATGAGGTTGGTAGACCCAAACCATTCCATGATTCTTTGCTTCAGGATATCCTATCATTCTTAAATTAGTGCATTTTCTTGCTAACCATATGAAGATGATGTAAGGCAGAGAAACCAAGGCCTGCTCTAAACCAAGGGTCCAAAAGTGGAATCCTTCTAATATTTACCAGCCAGATCAGACTTATCTTAAAACCTGGTCCCAAGTACATATTAGAGAATATATCTCAACTTCCAATAGTATTATACTAAAAAAAATCAATTTCTTATATTAGCACTGAAACAAACAACAACAAACAATAAAACCTCCACCAAACAAACATTCAGTTCAGCATAATCCACTGGAAATGTAGAAATTGAAAGTCCACTGTGCTATGCAAAAATACAAACACTGCTTTAAGGCTGTTCTCAGTTTAATGAAGTTATAGACATATTTTATCCCAGGACTAGAAGCAGACGTTCTCATATCAGCTCAACACACAATTTTAGTCGACATATAAGGCCACCTGTTCCTTTCACATGTGCCTAATCAGCATTTTCTATGAAATTCACAGCAAGAACCTTCAGCATGTTCCAACAGGAGTTAACTAACAGAATTAAACATCAGTGAAGTGAGAAAAAGGAAAGGAAGGAAAAGCCAGAGGTCATGGTCAGGGAAGAAAAAGGATAAGGCACAGTCTTTCCAGTCCCTTCAACTTTCCTACAGGAGATTCTGGAAGGAATAACACTTTCCCCTTTTGATTAGACAGCTTGTGTGTTGGGGAAGGACAGGAGGAGGGGTGGGGACAGGAGTGACTCCATTCACGTACAGTTAAAGAAATGATGGAATAGCACTTTTTTTAAGTTTCAAAATCCATTCATTTTTTTTCCGTAAAACAACTGATCAACAATTTCCTGTGAATTTCCCAGTTCATTTACAGAAAGCCTTTTTCTCTTCATGGTTAAGACTGTGACAAAAGGGGGTTTTTTTGATCAACACTTTATGACATCATTTATCACTTTACATATTATTTAAGAGCATGTGTCATCACTTGGAAGGAGGCCAAAACAGAATTTGTATCCAGCTGGACTTAGGGTAAGTAATGAGTCAAATAATCAAATCCAAATCTCCTGCTGGACTTTTTGGGTTCTGATGAAATTCAGAACTGAAAGGGGTCTCCAAGAACAGCTGTTCGCCTGGGGTTTATGCAATTTGGTTATAAAAATCATAGCAGTGACATGGTCATGTGCACAGCATAAAAGAATCAGGATCTGAGATCATTTTTTTCTTCTCAGCACAAGCCAGCCCGTGCAGTGAAATACAACCCAGAGTCACCTGCAACTCAGCAAATTAAGCAAGGAAAATGTTGAGGGTCAAAATACTTTTCTATTTCTTTCTACCCCTGCCAGTGATTTAACATGCATACACTATGCCAAGCCAATCTCAAATTTTCAGATTCAATCTGAGATTTACTCCACGTTTTGGAAGCGTTGACTGGTTGCCCTGGAAGCAACACGAGCTGTAAGTTCTCAGCACATATGAAAAGCAGCTCTAAATCTCTCAAATTCGGTGTCAAGAACAACAGAGCACCTAAAACCAGAACCCAGCAGGGACTTCCCTTCCCTGGATACAAATACCCATGGCTTTCAAGGAGGCATAGAAGGATAGCTCAGAGTTCAGTGCAACAACGTGGGATTTGGAAGACCTGTGCTCAGCTGACTGACTGGCAACAACCAAATGAAATAACCACAGCTCCCTGCTGACATGAGCGTAGCATGATTCCAACATCACAAACATGGAAGAATAAATACATCATAGGCTGGGAGCTCCTCCTCTCACAGCATAGGAGCTGTTCATTCTGAGGGTGGAGTGAAGAAAGGACACAAAATTTGCATGTGGCTGAGAAGAAAGCTGAGAATCACATTGAAGATATTGTGAGGAAATATGAAATGTCTTAGCAGTGTTCCAGTAAAATACTTAAGAGATACTTTCTTCATTTTAGCAATATTTAAGAGGGGGTTTTTGTAAGAAAAGTGTTTTTACTGCATGCCATTAAAACATTTAGATAAAGAAACATGTTTTCACCTGAAGTAATATTGAAATTGCTACTCAACACTACATTAAACAACAATAACAACCACGTCTTTCTCAGGCAGCAAGAACCAAGCCACACAACCAGATCCTGGCCACTTTCTCAGCTTCACGCCGTATTTTGGACATCCTAAGTGGCCATTATCCATTGGGACATCCAATGCCATGTATGAGATGCAAGTCTCCCCCTCTTACCTCAGGGTCTTTCTCGATCTCCAGCCCCGCTTCCAGCAGGTTCCGTTCGTACTCTTCCCGCTGCAGCCGCCTCTCCTCCTCCAGGGCGTCCAGTGGGCTGAGCTCCAGCACCTCCAGGCCCGGCAGCCCTGGCCACTCCCTCAGGGCACGGTGGCCATCATCCTGCTGTTGCTGCCGGGGCTCAGCACAGCCCTTCCCAGTGCCTCCGTTGGAAATCAGGGCCATGGAGGCGGATCCGCGTGTCGGCTCCGGGGAGGCCACGCCGGGCGCGTGCCGGGCCAGGCGTCTGCGATAGTGGTAGGCCAGGACGTAGTCAACCTTTCTCTTGCTGTCCCTGAAGTGCAGGCCACTCGGGGAGGCCTTGTCCCTGGCCCCTCCCTGGGTCCCTTGCACATAGTTGTTGATAATCTAGGAGAGAAACACAGGAGTATCACAGATAAGAAAGCCAAAAGAAGGTGAGGGGGTGTCTATCTCCACATGAGCACATGGAGCCACGAAGAATCCAGTTATGACCTACAAACATTCATTTTGCACACCAGTCTCACTTCATTCCTCCTCTGACCATAAGCTAAAGATAGTGGCCTTATTCCAACACATGGGATCCCTATGGAAGAGCAGGTACAGAGGCACACACCAACCCTGCCCCTGCTGCCCTGTTCGGCACATGCACAGACCAAAGGAAGAAGACACCCTCATTTTGAAAGGGAATGGAGAAGTGAGAATAAGGATCACATTACAGACCATGTGCCATGTGCTGTGGAGCAAAACAGGCAGGGAAGGAAAGCAAAAACGGTGTCAGAAGGGAAGAAATCAATCTTAGCTAGAACAGGAGAAATATCTTTAATGTAGTTCAAGGTCCAGAAGGGCAGAGCTGGACAGAAACACTTCGGAAAACACCAGGAATTAGAAACGATATGTCCCTTGAATGGTTAACGGTGCTAGCTTCTATTTTAACATATCATGAAAAAGCTGCGTTACTGACCAGTAACACTACAAAAGAGAATCCATGGCTAAAATCCTTCAAGCCACTCATGTTGCACTCAGTCATCCCCTTAGAACATCCCTGCTTCATTGTCTCCCTCTCAGAGCCCTTCTGGGATGTAGCTCCAACAGTAAACCTGCCATCACTCCCCAGCCTGGATGGGAATTCTGCAGAATCTGCATGGAACTCTGGCATTGGGGTGTTCACTTGCACTTCTCCCTCACCAAGGCAGCCCATGAGTTTTCTAAACTGTTTCCAACCCCCATTTCCAGCACAATGCTGCAGTGTAAAGCCTTTCACAGAGCTCTCTAGAGTGTTGCTCACTAGAGTGACATCAGCCCTCCAGTGACAGGGCAACAAGATAAAAGTTTTGATCCAAAGAAATGATCCCATAACCTAATTCCAGATACTTATGGTTTCGATTGGTGACTGTACAAGCAAAATCTCAACAGGCACGAGTCACAGGTTTCTTTCTCTCTTTTCCTCCCCTTCCTTACATGTGCTGGTAGCGCTGAACGCAAAGTTAACTACTTTCTGTGTGGTAGTTATCTTGTTTGTTAACACAACACAAACTTATGAACACATTAGATAAATGTGCATATTATTATATTCATTAACACCTCCCAGATTCTTGTTTTTTACTGTCTTGCTCCACTTGCTCCAACAAAGTGCCTTTCAGTCATCATATCACTAAATAAATCTTGGGTTTACATGCATGCTACATCCTTCATCCTTTCACAAAATTACCACCAAAAAATCTGTTCTGCACATCACAATTATCACACCCTTCATGTGTAAAGTATATATACAGTCCCTTTAGGCACATCCAAAATTACACTCAGGCAGAATATAAAACTCTTTGTGAGGCAGCATTTTATTACAATTCCCCATTTCCTGATCAGATACATTTTCATGTAGTACTCACGGGCAGTCCGTGCAAACCTCCCAGATCCATCTCCGCCCCAGCGAGGAAAAGCCCGTGGCAGATTTCTAGTGTCCCTCCCAGAGAGTTTCAAGCTATACAGCGCAGAAGGAATGATGTCACCACCAGCAGGTCACTGGCAAAAGGCAGTGCATTAGCTGGCTCTAGAGAAGATGAGCTCTGAGCATCCTCTCCTCCCTTACTGGAGAATGCAGGCAGAAACAAGAAGCACAAACAAGAAGCAGGAGAGGGAACTAAGAGGCTGGAGAAGGTGAAAATCACTCAGAGGTTTTCCTGTTTGTTACTCTGTGGAGCCATCTGCCACATCCAGCCACCTGAGAGGGCACCATAGCAACACTTGGGGTTGCTAGAGTTACACAGGGGATGAGGAGAGTCAACAGTGACTCCCTCTCCGTGGACTCTTTTCCTCACTCTTGGCAGCAAGGTGCCATCCCCATAATTATGGGTGTCTAATTCACAGAAGACAAATCAAAATTCCCACAGATTTCATTAAAGACATTTCCTGCCCCTAAATTTGCACTGCTTGCCTTACCATGTTGATGCCTTAAGTTTTTATTTTTCTGTTCTGCTTTAGCTTCATATTAAGTGTTACTAAGTTCTCTTTACAGGGTAGTTAGACACAACAATTCTCTCCAGCTCAAAATTCAAGGACAATCCTTCCAAACCTCAGGCCCAAAAGCATAAACAACGTAAAAAAGAAGAGGGCAAGCAAGGAGGATGGAACTTCATAATTCAAAGTTATTAATTGGACAGTTAACCTCAATATGCATATAGATCCTAACTTATAAAAGTGTGAAACCCCGTGCCCAGGCCCCTTTTTTGCATCCACCTTGAGGCCCATCCTGGCAGGGCTGCAGCCGGGCCCTTGTGTTGCCAGAGTGTGGCCTTTGAAGGACTTCCAATAAATGCCTACTTTATTCCTCTAATTCTGTCTAGCCTCTGTTCCAGGTAAAACTGATAAGGCATCAATGTGACATTCTGGCACAAAGCTTTTTTAGGGAGGAACACAAAAAGTTGGATTTCAAAAATGTCTCTGGAGGAACTATCAAGATCTTTCTCTCCTCCCCTCTCAGAGCCACTGTCAAAGTCAGAAAAAGTGATGTAAATTACCAGCTTAGGTCCTGCTTTCACTGCTTCTTGATGTTTCCAAGACAAGAAGCCATTACACCAAGGAATAAGAAAATGGGAAGGTAGGATCAACATTTCATGATGATTTTATTCTAGTGGTCTGATAGAAAATGTATCACTACGAATACATCCCAAAATGTGCCTCCTCTACCGATGGCTCTCCTCTGAACATCACAGCCACACTGCACTTCCACTGGGAATCAATCCAATCCAGCCCCCACTAACACCTGGGCACAACTGGCTCAGGGTTGGCACAGGCACACCTAATTTAGTGATCAACCTGCAGATCTTTACTGCCACTGAAAGTGATAGCAAATCCCTCCATTCCTGCTCTGAAGTATTTTGTCTAAAGTAGACAATTAAGAAAAGTTTGGTGAGATTACTACTGCATGAATTAATTCTTGCTGTACACAGAGAGACAACTGAACCACCTGAGGCATCAATTGTGATATCAATTTCCTCATAAAAATCCTTCTCCTAGTTCTGATTTAACCAACACACAGGAGGAGTGCACCCTGCTTTTCTCACCCTGCTTCAAACCTCTTCTTAATCCCAAAGGCACTTGACGTAGGTCAATGAACACGAAACTCTACTTACAGAACTTCTGTAGGACACCACTGATTCTTCAAGAGCTCTATTGGTCCTGCTTCTGTGCCAGGAAGTCCGGTTGTGAGGAACAGTAAGGTATTTGCTGTTGTAGGCCGAAAAAGATTCCCTTGCTGATTTTGCTGTCTTCTGTCCATTCAAGGTTGGGTGTGAGCAGGGTAGAGCAAAGTCTGAGAAGAAGAGAAGTGTTGTTACATAAAGCAGGTTTTGTGCTGGTGATTCCCTAACAGAATGGGAAATACTGCAGTCAGTAGACACTACTCATTTCTATGGATGTGTTGGGGGTTAGGTTGTCTTTCCTTTTGTTTCCTTTAACAGTATAGAATTTTTTCCCATTAAGTTGCTAAGTAGCCTTAACTACTGGGTGCTTAAGAAGAACAAAGGATGTGGCTAAGCCATGGGCAGGGACACCTTCCACTATCCCAGGTTCTTCAGAGCCCCATCCAGCCTGGCCTTGAGCACTGCCAGGAATGGGGCAGCCACAGATTCTCTGGGAAACCTGTGCCAGGGCCTCACCACCCTCACAGGGAACAATTTCTTCCCAAGATCCCATCTAAACCTCCTCTCTGTCATGTGAAGCCATTTCCCCTTGTCCTGTCACTCCAGGCCGTTGTCAAGAGCCTGTCTCCATCTTTCCTGTGGGCTCCCTTCGGGTGCTGGAAGGCCCCAATTGGGCCACCCCAAAACCTTCTCTACTCCGGGCTGAACAATCCCAATTCTCTCAGCCTTTCCTTAGAGGAGAGCTGCTCCACCCCTCTGATTCTTTTGGAGGCCTCCTCTGGACTCGCTCCAACAGGTCAATTCCATACAGGCAGTAGCACAGTGAAAAATGCTGATAAAAACCAGCATACAGAAACGGTTTCAACACACAAATGTTTCATACTCTTTCCCCCTCTAGTGGTGCCACAGATGAAATGGGGTTGACTGATCCATACTCACATTCTCTTGGAGAAGCTCCTACTATGAGGGAAAAACCATGTCTTGGTCCTTCCAGCATTAGTGTTTTATACCCAGGAGAAGACATCCTGTACACATCTGTCCACATAGCACCATCACCACTACAGAGACAAAGCACCACTGCCTCTGTCCAGTCAGAACTTTTCTCCAGGAAGAAGAAATAACAGCTCCCATCTATCCAGGGAGGCACCACATCCACTGTATATTGTTAAAGTCTGGAGTTTGTATTCCCCTCTCATTTAGCTGAGCCCCTGCTGTCCCCTGTATTCAGACTGAAACTGCTTCCCCACCACCACGTTCTGAGAGAGGAGACAGTGGCATGCTAAAGAAGGAAATGCTTGGAGGAGAGGAGCTGGCCCCTAAATGTTATGATTATTCTTGTGTTTCCTATCAATACCAGATTAGGGTCCAGCAGCACTTGAACATTCCAGCAGACTGAATCATCGGTCTTCCCTGTCTGATCTCCCGAGCAGACTTGTGCTTGGTTCACTTTAATGAAGCACATAATGATGCCACAAGGGAAACTCCAAGGAAAATAATTAATAAGTGAAGGTTTCATTCCCAAAGGCCACACACAATGTTTCTCCAGTATTTTCAGACTGAGTCTGTGATATCTTACAAGACCTTTACACAGTCAATTAAAGACCTTTTTTTTCTTTCCAGTCCTTTTAACTAGGCCTAGGAAAAAAGCTGCAGTTCATTCATAATAACATTATTTCATTTCCATTATGCTTCCCAACCTCCAAAAACTGTGTCACGAACCTGAGATTAACACTGGTAAACTGGTGAGGCAGTCAGGGACTCCCAGAGTAAGTTTTTTGATGGAAAGGCAATTGCCATATCTGTATTTGGAAGACTCCTGTTCTTCCAAAAGCTTTTAATCTTCCCAAATTAGACCAATTGAACCATAACGTTTTGTTTTGAATGCATTCCACACTTGACAGTTCTTGCCTGTGGTACAGCAGTGCCTCAAGGGCTTCTGGTTCAAAAGCAGCCTGACCTCATTCCACCCTGTAAGCCTTTATGACATCTGGCATTACATGTTCTCATTCTGTAAATATTCTGGAGGAACTAGTATCAATAGAAACAAGCTATGTGTGTAGGTATGTGAATATATAGAAAAATTTTATATACGCACACATGCATAGCTTTGGTGTATATGTACATATATTTATGTATCCCCAGAGAATAGCAGTACAGTGAATCTTGAATTCAACTTGGAAAGTAAACGTTAAAGAACTACACTCATTCTACAAAAATAGCTGGGGACCCATCCTTCCAGTCAAACTTCATCAAATTGTAAACAGCTTCCAAGGACAAGATACGTCCAGGACAGAGATCAGTGACCAGCTCCAGTTCCAGTGCCAACTCACAGCCAGTGACCACCTGTTCACTCACCCTCTCTGCACTACTTTGCCTCAGCTTTTTGCAAACTTAAGGGTTGGCCACATGTGCAGCAATCGACCTCACTGTGTTCCCAGGTCCTTGTCTGAAGTGCCACCATTAAGAAGTTGCACAGACTGACAAAAGTGGAAGGACTGAGAGGGTGTGTTAAAGGACCACACTGCTTGTGAAAGAGGCAGTAAAGGAGTCTGCCTAATTAGGAGCTCTGTATTAAATCCTGAGTAACAACCAATTACATGGGCGGAGTGGTCCAGATGATCAGATTATCACAGCACAGCTACTTGCAGAATACACTGCAAGTGGTTTGGCCACCCAGGGCACAGACAGTGAAATGCTTTCATTTATCTTCCTCTCTTTCCAGTTGAGTATCAGAAAGGATCTGCATTTCTGAAAGACACTACAGTTAGAAGGATGCTCCGCTGCAAGACTGTTCAAAACATCAGCAATTTAGGAGTATTGTTTGGCAAACTCCACCCCCCAGGTAGGGATGAAAAAAAAAACCCAACTACTTGGTTTTCCTATTTCCTTGTAGCTTTACCTCAAACAAACT
>WEKY01017028.1:0-28828 GCA_013390045.1 Picathartes gymnocephalus | reverse complement strand
TATATAAAAAGATGTAGCATGGTTATACATGCATTCTTTGGGTCCTCAGTAAATAATGACTTCTCAGCTCTGAATATGCACATCTAGAGTTGCTGATTTCAATACAGGAGACTTTATCTCTGCTATGAACTCCAAACTATCACACAGCTCACCAAATCCTGCTATTTCTGTGCTCTCCAGTCACTTACCTAAAATTATTTCTAGAGTGGACCACAGCGTGCAAGATTTAATGTCACTACACTAGATTTAATGTCTACTGCTGATCTATCATTTTCGAGTTCTTCTAGTGTCCTTTTTCTTTCTTGGGTTAGTCAGTCTTGATATACTCTTGTCAGAAAAATCAAGTGGTTTCTGTAATTTTTACATGTAGAGTAGAATTTAAAAAACCAAACCAAACCAACCAACCAACAGAAAAAAAACCAAAACACCAACGGGAGGGAAGTCTGTAAAGTTATGTAGACAAAGAAGCTCAGCTCGAGCCAAAATCAGTTCTTGTGCACATCTCCATCAAATTCAACACAACTAAGCAAAATGTGATTTCCTCCCATGCGTCTTCAAAACCACCATTTTAGTGCCTTTTAAGAATCATAGGAATTAAAGACAGACAAGGCAGTTTGGGTTGTCTCTAATGCCATCTAATTTGCAGATGTGTATTCAGGGCTCACACAGTACCTCTCAGACTGCAGGTGAAAAATGCCTGGACACACTGGGTGCATCTGCTCATCTGAACCCCATGCCAACACTCAGTTTGAAACATCCTGAGCCTCCAGGACACCCAGCAGGAGAATATCTTGGGTAGGACTCAGAATTTCAGTTGCATTCCTTTAAATTTGGCCATACATAACACTGATTCCCTTTGCCTTCCCACCTCCAGAATATGATCAAAGAATAAACACTCTTTATAAAGAGAACCATCCAATTCTGAGTTTAGTTATGGGACTGATTTTAATAGAAACAGTTAAGCAGCAAGGAACTAAACACTTAAATAGTTCTTAAATCATTCTAAAGAGAGAAATACCAGATATCTAAAATTTAATGGTCAAACTCTCTCCTTCTATTATTCAAATAAGGAGTTTCAAGTTCACAGTAGAGATACAGCCCCAGAAACAATGAGATAACATGGAAACAGAGATCTTCTGACTGTGACAGCACAACAATGACCCAACATCAGCACTGAAAGTTATTCTAAACTTGTACACTGGGAACACCAACATGAAGGTTTTATGCACTGAGCAGATTTTCTCCTGGTGTATAGGAATTGAGAGCTCAGGGCTGCACACTTTCTTCTGGAAAAGGATATTGCTCATCCCCACAGTTGCACTGCAATAAGACAAATGCAGGTGGAAACAGCAGAAGACCATCAAAAGGCATTTGTCTAATGATTGTCTTTTCCACATGGATCACCACACTGACCCACAGCTCCACTCCTGAGGCTTCAGGAGAAACAAACTTTGTATGTTTTAACTCTGTACATAACCTGGGCCACACGTTTCCCTTTTTATTTTTTTTTAATGTCCTAAAAGAAGACAGAGAATTCCTTACAAAGTACTCCTTTCTCAGTTCTCCACCCCCTTTTAGCCTACCCCACTTCATAGGCAGCAATAAGGAATGAAGCAGAGAATAAACTTACCGGGCATGTGTGTTTCCATGTCGCCTGGAGGTTTGGCTGGAAGTTGCATCAGTGCTAAAATAGGATGTGGCTATGCCGTGCACAATCTGCTTCTGCACTGGCTTAAGGAGGAAACAGCACCAGCAGCTATTTCAATCCTGCCTTGATCCTGCTTTAAGCAAACCACAAACTGAAGCTAATTAGAGAGACCTTCTGCTTTGGTGATTACCATCATGGAGGGAGGAGAGGGAGAAAGACCAAACTCCCATGACCTGAGAGGCCATAGCAATTCTCTGCTGGAACTTCAGCACCTTGAGTTCATTTTCCACAACACCTCAAGAAGCAAGGTAACCACAGGCATACTTTGTCCAGAAGGCAGTGGAGAGGAAGAAAAAAGCTGATGCAGAACCAGGGCTCTACAACAGAGCCAGCTCTGTCCAAAGCACCAGCACTCCAGGATCAGATTGTCCTGGAGGTGGTTTCTGCAGGAAAGAGTGTCTTTATATCTACAAAGCTTCACAGTGATTCCAGGTAGGAGGTAAGTGCAGAAAGCTTATTATAAGGCTCTGTTTCAAGTACTCAAGTTACCTCAGTGCCTGGATGCACTGTCATTCCTGCATGAAATATTCAGGGGATTATCTTGTAATCAACTGTCTAATCAGAACAGGTGATGGATCCTGCTTAGCCTTCAACCTTGCAATTTAAGCAATGTATAGGGAAGAAAAGTTGTTGACAACCAATGCTAAATGATAAATGACTCTTGTTTGCAAATGATAACTGGAGGGAGATGTAACTAATTCAAATCCAAATATTTTTCTTCTTTTAGCTTGTTTATGACACTATGATGGTTTCTCTAGTGCGACAGGGAGAAATGGATTTATTCAATGCCTGAATAAAGTCCAGTGGTTCTATGACCTTGTGAATCAGGGTAGGGCACTGTGTCACAGCTGGCAAGAATAGAAGTTGTCTCTGTCACAGAGAGATGTGCTGATGCACTCTGGCTGTGCCATCAAACCTGCTGCATATATAAAGGGAGCAGTGCAGATGTTTTGTCCCAAAACTTGGGGTGGGTGATGTAAAATTTTCCCAGGAAGATTAAGAAATATATATGGGACTTTAAATTCATTAAATCATCCCACACTTCTTGGTCCCTGAAATGGCATTTCTTATGTTCTAACCAATACATCAACAGATATCAAATACTTTGTCCTTTTTACTCTGTTAGTATCTTATGTTATTCGCAGAACTTTTCAGTAGTTTTATAAACAGTATGTTTCCTAGCCAGGAAAGAAATCTCCTTCTTTCTACACTTATCTCAGGGAGAGGGAAATGAAAACTTTCTGAAACTTTTGCCATTTTTCATCCACAATCTATGCTGCTCCAACTGACCTCAAAACCAGAAAGGTAAATCCACTAATTCTGGAACAGTATAGGAATGTAGACCCAGGTCCTGCTGGGATCCCTGTGGACTTATAGCTCTGCCTGCACAGGTTCCAGTTACCAGCTCCTATAAGCCATAAGGATGGGTGTGTTACAGGTAATACACTCAGCACAGGTAATAAATAATATACACAGCAATATGAGAGGAAGCAATATCCAGCTGCTTAGAATGGAAGTAGTCTATTTTTAAGACTTTACAATAGAGAAAATCGTATCTTGGCATCAATGTCTTTCCTGAGGTACCTGGGTATGGTGTTAATTGGTAATGCAGAACTGTGACAAATAATACCAATATACCTGATTGTATTTCACCTGCTGTAGAGGAGTGGTGCTTGCACGTCTGTAAAAGTTAGCAGAGAGATTAAATGCTTTTAATTATTAAGGAGTTGTATAAGACTCCTCCCCAAATCCATTTAACATTCCTGTAAATCTATCCTGTGGCACACTCAGTGATCCAGCTGGTGTCCTGAAGTGGTGGGATGTGCTCCTAATCATTGGTGGAAAGGTAAAAACCAGGGTAGTTCAAACCCATCATGGCTCACAAACAGTGTGTATGACTTTGGAAACAACATTCCTCAAAGCCTGGCTTCTGCTGGAGAATGTCAATGCAGCAGTCAGATGTACAGTGCTGGGTGATGTGCTGCCACACTTGATTGTAGGCAGGACTATGCTCTTCACTTCTGCCAGGGAGGAACACTGCTGAAAGTATTGGAATTGCACTAACTTTAGCTGCCTGTGTGAAAGGCACTGAAACTTGCATGGAGCAGGTCTGAGCCCACTGCATCCTGAGGCAAAAGACAGACAGCTCTTCTGGGGCAGACTGCCTGAAAAAGTTTGATTCTCATGCCAGCAAGTCAAAATCAAAAATGTATTTACCTCCTCAGCCTGTTTAAGGGGATGTTATAACACTCCCTTCTGCTTTTCCTTTCCTGTCACCCTGTTTCTATGACAGGATTTTCAAGGAAGATCCTTCTGGCCTTGTGCATGACAGGGGGTTGAATACACAGGGAGTAGCCAGACCTGAGTAACATCTAGACCACACCAACGTCTCCAGAACTCCCTGCTGTAAGGAAAGCCAGTAAGTGCTCTTCTCATAGGCTCCACTGCACTGACTCATACAATTAATTATCTAATTACAAGACCTGTCTGCAGGCAGAAAGCCTTAGGCTGCAATCCCATCAGCTTTCATGAGCTAAGAAGGGTCGGTCTGGGTGAGGGCACAGGTGGAAACAAAGGGATATCCCAGACATGGTAGTGAAAGAGGATAACATTTGCCTTTTACTCCCAATCCATCCCTTCTCTCTGCTCCTCTCTGATGTTGCAGGTTGCTATTCCAGGAATTGCTGATCTTCAGCATCAGATGAACTGTTGGATTTGGGTCACTCAGGTAATCATCTCTCAGGGAGCTTAATATCCAGAGGCAGCTACAGGAAGGAACTGGTGTGAGGATGGAGCTAAACTGGTAACAGACCTACTGCAGCAAGTGGGCTGATGCCAATTAAAACTGGGTTTCTCTCTCTGATGTTATTGTGGCCTATAACAGAGATGAGAAGAAACAGAGATGCATGGAAGGACTGCACTGTGCAGCAATAAAGGGTGTCTTGAAAGAATAATAAAAACAAAAAGGGCTTACAATTCAGGGTGTGTTGAACCCACAACTGAATGGCAAGAGAGAAGCAGCAAGGGTCTGCCTTGTTCCTCTAAAAAAGAAATACAACTTACCTTTTTAGTTGAAAGCACAGTTTTTGTTTGTTCCTAAAGGGAACTTTTCATGCAGATGGGGAGATGCTTTGACCCATTTAATCATGTCAAAGCACCACTCATTTTTTAAAAAACTGTTAATTAAATTATAAGCTTAAATAATTCTTGTCTTTCAAAAATGTAAATGGAAACAACAGTCCTCCCTCTCTCATATCTTTGAGAAATTAGTACTTCCCAGTGAAGCTGCCTCACTGACACAAGATTCCTGCAGGACCAAGAACACTCTGGAAAACCTTTTGTGTTCTATGGCCTGACTAGACAAAGTAGAATTTAAATCCTTGGAAATATATGCCTGGCAGCAGTAACTAAATTAAACCTATCACTGCAAATTCTGCATCTAAATCGATTCCAGCTTTTAGAATGAGTGTAACAGGTGAAGTTCTAGCACGTAGAAATAAGGGAGATAACCACTGAGGTTTCTCCTCGGCTTGGTCTGGGCAAGGGCTGAAGTAAGAGCTGTGCTTAACCCTGTACATAAGTACTGAGGACTTGCAGAATTTACACAGCCTGTCCTCAACACACAGTTTCTTTGTATTCAGCTTCAGGAGAAACGTATATGCATTGCAAAAAGATATTTGGTTGTCTGAGCCACAACTAGTATTGTTTGTGTACAGGAACATCCCACTCTTACTCTGAAGCCTTATCCCATAGTTACTGTACTCCCTGAAAAGAAAGGGAGGAAAAAGTGCAAAAAATTAAAAGTCCACAGTGCATCACTAAGGACTGAAGTGGGCCTCTGCAGGCAATACTAAATTATTTGGGACATGTTCTTTAAGTATAGGCAACTGCTTCCAAGCCTGATTTATTTCTGGTTGTTTCTCTGGGTTGGTTTTTTTCTTTATTCAATAATGTAGATTAATTTCCACAGTGAAATTAAGGGGATCAATACAACCTGCAATCTCTCTCCTACAATCCACCCCAAGATGAATCAGACTGTGTTCTGTTGTGCTGGTAAGCTTTATTTTTTTGCTGTGTTGATACAATTATTCAGGATTCTAATGGATAAGGCAGTGTACAAAGAAAACGAGGCTTGCATTGTGCAGTTCCTCCATCATAAAGTTTCAGATTAAGCAATGGGCTTCTGGGCAATATTCATGGTGTGCACTTGCGAGCACGGCATTCGCACAGCGAGGCGGAGCGGATGAAGTGCTGCACCACAGTGCCGTTGGGACACTGCAGTGGGACTGTCACTGTGCTGCTCTGAGTGGCCGTACAGCAGCTGCACTGGTCTTCCCACCGCCCTGTCTGAGCAGAGTACGTGGTGGTGCTTCTGCACTTGCCCTAAATGGAAAAAGAAGAGAGCTGAAGTTTGAACAGAGCCTCATCGCACTCAGAATCCTGGTTCTTTCCTTCAAAATATCCATGGGTGACTTTGTCCAGCTTCTGTACTCTGCTGTAAAACATGAACTCAGAAACAGGTACCTGACTTCAGAGCATGGGGTGCTGCTCAAAGAGTAACTTCTTATGAGCATAAGCAGAGCAAAGGAGAGGTGAAGAAACTGCTCTCTCACACACACAAGAAAGCCCAGAATTTAAAGCCTCCTAGCGAATGTCCAGAGCTATGGTGTTGGCTTCTGAGCATATGTGGTTATCAGATATTCAGAAAGTGCTTTACCCCAAATGCTGCAAGCCACACATCCACTGTTGTCCTCCTGGTGCTATTTTTCTTTGTCCTGCTTGTCTGGGCACTTAACTAATTTAGACCAAGCTGTCAGTGCCTGTAGCTATAAGCCTTCATGATGTAAAAACAACTGGCCCCACATCACACTCTGTCAGTGTCCATTTCCTTTGGTGGCTCTGCTCTTTTACCCCAGTCTAATTAAATTATCCTATCATTATCAGGGAGGACTCTAGAAAAAAGGTACTTAATACTATTTATTCCCAATATAAAATCTGGACTTCTGCATGAGAAACATTGATACTCATGACTTTATGGCTAAGGACCATTTATTCTGTAGACAAGACAAGGGATCAAGAATTATTAGTTATGCCATAACTTGGATTGCACACAAGGTTTGATAGGAATCCTTGTATGGGGCTTGGCTACCTTGGAAAGAGCAGAGATGGGAACACCCAGAAGGGAAGTTATGCTTCTGTTTTAAAAGGAAGTTGCCCAGTAAGGTGCAAGCAGTGATGGGCTGGAAATTAAACTATTAATCTGATTATGGAAGACACAAGACATGTAGAACACAACAGCTTGGTGCCAAAGCTAATGGAGGAATCCCAGAGCTTACTGGGCACGCAAGTCAAATCTTGGCACTCAGGTTTAAAGGTCTTTTAAAATGTCATTTATCTAAACACCATTTAAATTCCCCAAATCAACCCAGAGGCTCGGTGCTTAAGACCTGAAAATCAGCTTCACAAATGTGAAGATAAATATTCCTTTTTTTATGTAGGAAGTCCTAACAGTGTTACTTCAGAGTCATTAATTTCTGATGGAAACAAAAGAGTAGGATGAACAAAGCCTTTGTGTCTAAACGTATGTGCCTTTTTTCATGCTGGCTTGACTAGGGAAAATTTGGCATCACCAAATTACTTCAGGAGATAAGTGCCAATGAGGTTAACACCAAGTCAATCAATGAGGACAGAATCTGATGCACCAGTTACTGAAGGGAAACCATAGTGGAAGAAAATGTTTCCTTTTCAGAAAGAGAAGGGGGAGGTCTTAGGGCAGAGGGGGGTTGATTTTTTGTTATTTACCTCACAATGAGAAATGGGCACCTCCTTTTCAGCCACACATCCATTGATATTCCCATACTGCAATCTGGTACTTACTGGATGACATTCCACCTCCACACCTGGAGGGGAGAAGGGAGAAGGGAGAAAGGGAGAAAGGGAGAAAGGGAGAAAGGGAGAAAGGGAGAAAGGGAGAAGGGAGAAGGGAGAAGGGAGAAGGGAGAGTTTGACACTGTTGAAAATTGCTTTTTGTAACTCACTTCCCTTTACCCCTGAAATTGCTGTTAGTGAGATGTTATTCCTGGTAAGATACCTAGCTGGATGTGTCTCCTTAGAGTAATTCAAGTAGAGTTGTGTGACTATTTCATACTACAGCCCTAAAATTCCACTAGAGGAGGGTTTCCCTCATGTTTCTTTTCAATTGAGTGCTTTGTTTTAAAGTCACCTTGGCCATCTAACACCAGCCTCACACCTGGTCTCAGACAACTCTCCTGTTAACTCTGGTAACCAACAGGGACTCTGCTCCCCCACTTTCAAAGAAAACCTCATCATTAATATGCTCAAATATAAACCAATCCAGAATATTTTCTCCTGAACTTTTGTGTGTTTTGGTCTGCATCTGTGAAGGAGCCAATGCTTTTTACAGTGAGTATTTTGTGCACAGCAAGAGCAGCTCTGTACAGTGTTACTATAGTTTTGTATCTGTTAAAAGACAGGCTCCTCCTCATACCCATTTCTAGCTGACCAACGAAATCACTGTGTTTAACAGAATACTGGACTGATTTTTTAGGTACTACTCACCAGCACTTCAGAGAGTTGAAGGAATTCAGCAGGATAACTGCACAACTAAGTGCATACACAAAGGGAAGAGAAAGGTATCCATCTTCCTACCAGCAAACACAGCTTTCCATCAAAATGTTGGTACCAAATTGGCTTTGTGCCCTGCTAAAATCTTACACTTCATTAAGATGAATAAAATGCAGCTTGTTTCTGGCTCCAGGCTGTAAATGCCCTTTCACTTTTAATGATTTCATCACCTCATATGATAAAAACTGTCCATGTGAAAGGACAGTTGTGTCCACACAACTGCACACAAAAAAGCACACAAAAAAAATTGTCATCAGCCTTAACACAGCTTCATCTCCTTTTTGATCCTGACTTATCAACTTGTTCTCTAGTTACTTTACCTCTGTTATTTACTTTTTTTTGCTGACTGTGCCTCCTTTGCAAAGGCAAGTGCTTGTAACTTAACAAGACACATGAGATTGAGATCAACAGAGAAAAGAGGTGAGAAGCAGAGATGCAACTTCTTTGTTAAGTGGGGAAATAAGGAATATCCTGTCCTGTGGATCCAATTATTGAGTCCTGTGGCTAGTACCACAAAAATCTCATGAAAAAATAAGACCTGCTCACTTATGTGCTCCTACAAATTTAAAAGCTGGAACAATGCCCTCAGACACACTAAAAAACTCCAGTTGTGAAGACGTAACAAAGAAAGGGAAACCGGCTCCTGAACCAACTCCTTTGCCCAAGGACATGTAGGACCCTGCTGGGCCAAAGGCATCACCCTGGACTTGAGGGAACAAGTTCTTTGCCCAATTCTTTATGGCACTGAGACATTTGAAAGACAGACTCTCTCAAGACCTTGGAAGATAATGTAATATATGTCCATGAGAAACTGAGCTACATCCAGGCAAAACATTAGTGGAAATAAGGATTTGAAGGTCCATCCAATATGGGAGCTTTTAGGAATGCAGTACATCACTTAGATCAATTTGCTTTTGCTGCTGCAAGGAGGTATCACTTTTAAATAACTGTAACTGTTAAATAAATCTATGCATTGATCTGTGCTCATTTGGAACTAGTTTCACCTCTATTACAGTGATTGGCACTCAGATTGAATAGAGCCTGCCCACCACCCTGTCTTTTAAATCTCAAAATCTGTTTTTGTTAATAAATAATTTTGAGTATTCCTTACTTGAAGCCTGGTAGATTAAACCTCCCTTAACCAAATTACCTGTTTGATCCATTTGATGACAGTCTCTCAATAGCTTTCTGACTTCTATCTCTCAAGCCAGAGTTCAGTGATTATCCAGACAGGCAAAGGCTGCAAACTCTCTAGGAGTTACCACCCTTCATCAGGGGTATTATTGCAGCAGCTCCTGTGCCAGTGTGGTGATGGGCTGCTATGATGGCCATCTTTTATTTATGAGCACATGCATAGCAAAAGTAAGAGAAGTAAAAGACAACGCAGACAAGATATTGATATTGTGACCTTAAAAGAGAATTTTAATCCTTTGTTATCTCTTTTTAATTTTATATAAGCTACAGTATTATTTTTTACCTACAGAGGAGAAAACTGAGAGGTTATCTGCTCACAAAAGCATGAGAGATTCATTTTAGAAATGAGAACCCAACGCTGCAATCCTTCCTTATGTAAGCAAACACTTCCTACTCTCACAGCCTGACTGACACTTCGATTATCCACACAATGATGCATGAAATCAAGAGTTGCAGGATTGACCCCTAAACTGACAAATTTAGGAAGCAGTCAAGCTGTTCCATAGGAATGCATTTTCCCTACCATCTTTTAGTTATTATATTATCAAAAATATCACTGCCACCAGGGTTTGGATTTTTTGATTAATTAATTTTAAGTTGATTGATTATTCATGAAGTGCTTTCCTCACATATTCAGTAGTAGCAGGTTATGTGACTTGTCAGGCTGTCTGTGCAGGACTGCTCCTGTTATCACCAGACGAACAATAAAATAAAACATTAATAATTAACATCTACATAAAATGTGGAGAGCATCCATTTCTTTCTAAGCACTTGGGAATACTGTCAGAACACATGTTCTAGATGACAAAACATGACAGCAGCAACCCAGTCAGAGGGTGGGCTTCTCTGATGGTTTATTATAACCACATTGCTAAGCTCTGTTTCATTACTCTGCGTAATATGGAAAATGTAGGTACTTACACACTCTGCTTTTTCCAGAGAAGATTTCTGGATTATTTACTTACATGTGTCACAGCAAGTGTTGCCAATTTTTGAAATTCTGCCCTAAAATAACAAAAAAAAAAAAAGTAAACCCAAATTTTGGCACAAGTGATACATTTCTGTTCTGCTGAAAGAAGATGTGTAAAGCTGGGTACTAGGCAAAAAAATCCCCTGGATTTCTATACTATACAAAACTATAAATCTACGTTAACAATCTTCTCTTTATCAATTTTAAGGTTTTGAACTTGTGATGGTATTTGCTGGTAGCTAATTGGAAATAATTGACTTGTTAGCAAGTTCAACACCTGAAAATATCGCTCTCACTTTCTATATTTCTAAAATAAAGACATTAAATATAAATAAATTCCTGGAAATCTGAAGGATAAAACCAGTAGCAATCAAGTCTCATATCTGTTTAAGAAATATCACATCTGTCAAGTAAGTTTTAAAAGCCAGAAAACTTCATGTTTCTTGTTTCATTGCTACCATCCAGAAAATAATTCTCAAAAATATATGTATGGTGCAAATTACTGAAAATCCGCAGTGAAAGGAAAAATGGAGAGATATTTACATTTTAGGGTGATGCCATTGTTGCACTAAACCCCTGAGCTTACATGCAAAAGTTTGGAGGCTTTTTAAATTAAAAACCCTAACATCTTGATCTGCAACTAGATGAAAAACACTTAATTTTATAGCTGAAATAGTTCTGTTTGGGGGGAATAGGAGAAGAACAAATGCAGTTTGAGAAACTCTGGTTAAAAAGTAAACTATTTTTCACTGATTTTCCACGAAGACCATTTAAATATGATAATAACCCCAAGCCTGTAATATAATGTAGGGTTTTTTTTCTAGATCTTTGTTTATCTAAAAAAACCTGTGTATTATAATTTCACAAAGTGAGCAATGCCCTGTAGAAGCTTTATTTTTCCTGCATTATACATAACAAATCCTCCCTTTTTTTCATGTGCATGAGCTGAGTGGTTTGGCCACAAGCTTTATTAAGGGTTCCCAGCTTCCTGCCATGCCCAAGAAAACGGGAACAGGTGGATATAAACACCTGTAAGATGTGTAAAAACCCTGACAGATGAGCAAAAGAAGGGCCCCATGTGCTACACTCCCACCTCACTCTGCTCCTCGGTGTCTAATTAACCCCAAAGCACAAGCAAGATGGGTGGATATTTTGTGCAGGGTTTTTTATCCTGCTAAACAACTGCAGTTGTGGAAGTTTGATCTTCCTACAGCAGCGTGAAAACTTCTTTCCCTAACCACATATAATGGCAGAGAAAAAATATCTTAGCATTTCTTATGCATATTTCTCAGTTTGTGTCAGTGTCCACACAGTTTTGCTCTGGATCCCAAAGTGAGAACATTTTTAGAAGCATCACTTGCAAATGTTTGATACTTCAAATATTCAGCTTCATATCTGTAACAGAATTATGGTCAGCAGTCAGCATAATCCCACAAAAAACCAGCGTATATTTTAAAACAGAGAAAACCTACATCTTTCTGAATTTCAGAGGAAATTCAAATTCAGTTTAGCCAAGGTGAGGGTTGGGGTTTCCCACTCCAGCACGCAGAAGGTACCGTAAACATGACAGAGTTTAGGAAGCCTGGAAACAGGACCCTTTTTACTACTTACTCCTTCAGCCAAGCATCTTCTGGCATCAAATGGAGGACAGCCAGTGATTCTCCTTTCCCAGATAAATTCCCCTCTCTCATTTACTCTACAGGAGTGACTATCACAGCCATCCTGAAGGGATGTATTGGCCTGGAAAGATTGAAGGGCTGTTAGCTTTGCACAGAAACAACAGGAAGTTTTCAGGATATTCCTTTGCTGATATCTCAGTTAAAGTACCATGGTGGTAACATTTATCAAACATGGAAATCTTTAGTAAACAGCATTGTTTATCAAAAACTCATCATCTTCTGTTTCATTCCATGACCATATTGATCACAGCTCTTCCCAGACTGCCAAAACCCGACCGTTTTCAGCTCTTAACAGGGAAGAAATTCCTATTAACTTAGGAAAAATTCTATAAGTGAGAGATTTGGGGGTCTGGCCTATGATCTGTCTTTTAAAGAGACATATATACAATTATTTACCTTCTGGATTAGTTGGGAACTTCTTTAAAAATATATATAAAACTACCTCCACACAGAATCATTTAGGTTGGAATAAACCCTTAAGAACGAGTCCAGTCATTAACCTCCCACTGCCAATCAAGTCCACCATGAAACCACATCCCTAAGAGCCACATCCATACATTCTTTAAATCCCTCTGGGACTGGGGACTCAACCACTGCCCTGGGCAGCCTGTACCAAAGCTAGACCATCCTTCCAGTGAAGAAAAAAATTAATATCCAATCTAAACCTCCCTGGTGCAACTCGAGGCTGTTTTCTCTTGCCCTGTCCCTGTTCCCTGGGAGCAGAGCCTGACCCCCACCTGGCTGCCCCCTCCTGTCAGGGAGCTGTGCAGGTCCAGCAGGTCCCCCCTGAGCCTCCTTTTCTCCAGGCTGAGCCCCCTCCCACCTCCCCCAGCTCCTCCTGGTGCTCCAGACCCCTCCTCAGTTCCGAGGTTCTTCCCACACTCTCCCCATCTAAAACTTCTCACAGGAATGGAATAAAAGAAAATTTTAGATGCTGTCTCTTGATGTGACAGAGGATGGGGTTTAAACAGAAAAAAATATCCTGTTTAAGAACATATCATGCATTAAGGCCAGGTTGGATGTGGCTCTGAGCAACCTGCTCTACTGCAAGGTGTTCCTGCCCATGGCAGGGTATTGGGACAAGATGATCTTTGAGGTCCCTTCCAACCCAATCCATTATATGATTCCATGCTGAAGAAGTTTTTCAAAATTCACATTATCAACTTAACTATTTCACCTTTAAAATGAGGGGTTTAATTTCCTCTAAATACTTGTTTGAGCTCATATTCCAGTTAAAGTTCCTTGACACCATTCATTAATCTAGAATGCCCCTCTAGAATTTTGCCACTGTGGTATGAAGTCTCCTATTTTTTCATTTACAAACAAATTAACTTCCTTGATCAGTTATTCTGGGATACAAAAAACACTGGTAATATCACGCTACCTAATCAAAAAGTAGGAAAAATGCATTTCCCTGGGGTTCAACAGAAGCAGATGATACATTTACATTTACTCATAAATAAAAGAAGGAGTTCTTAAAACCTACCTGAAGATATTGAACCCTTCCATCTCTCAGCCTGACGCTACATGAAGTTGGCACACATTTTCCACAGCAAGAGCCAGAAATTTCCTGCCTTCTGTAATTCTAGAAGGTAAAGGACATTTTTCTGGGTTTATTTTGTTTTAAGCATGCATCCTATATTTATTTTAAGAAAGTTTAAAAAAAAGAAGAATAAGATTCAGTGGAAAAAATGACAGCCAGCAAAATGCTTCTCAGTAAAATCAATGAATTCTACACAGTGCAACATGAAAAAGTAGTTGGAAGTGCTGAAACTGGAGAGAAAAGTGCCAGATACCCAGTAAGCAGTGGGCAGGGAAAGGGGAGAACAAGGCTAAGACGGAAAATTTGGAGTATGGAAACAAAACAAAAATGGTTTGATAGTACAAGAGAGTAAAAGAGCATCAGAGAAGGTACAATACAAAAAAAGGGGAAAGGACAGAAAAAAGAAAAGGGGAATAAAGGGGCCCCACAAACAGCACTGAAGAGAAAAATGGTGGCAGGAAAAAGCATGGGATAACGAGCAGCAGTAGGTGGAAAGCAAGAAAGGTATAGAGTGGGTAATGGAAAGGAAAAAAACCAAACCACACAGAAAGAAGCTGAGCTAACTCATGAAGTGTCCCACAGTAATGTCCCCAGCTGCTCCAGATAACCAACAGCTGCTTATGATGAGATGAACATTTTTAAGAAAACAAACTCTTTCTGGTACAGTGAAGGCATGCATGTTATCCATATGTTTTTTATAGAAAGAGAATTTGAGGAGGGGGGAGGTTACTATTAAATCATTGGGAGAAAACATAGTTCATTGTTATTTAGGTGAACTTGCCCTACTAGCAAAATTATAAGCACCTAAAGCAGGTCATAAAATGACCCAAAAAATGACCCTCCTGAGCAGAATAAGCTGGAGTTGGCTGCACTTCAATTGCCAGTGCTTTTACTCACACAACTTCAGCATCCAGAAGAAAGCAGGTGCTCCTGAGAGCTTTGGTAGTCTTAACCCAATCGTATTCTTAAATTTTATCCATTAGCAAGGAATTGCTTTTAATCTGGGTATACCATGAAGTCAAAGACTTTCAGACAGGAAAGATCCTGTGAAGTATGTAAATCCCACTGGCCTTAGGGGGATGAAGACATTCTGTATCTTTTTTTTTTTTTTCTTCCCCTCAAGCTCCACAAATTCATTACAATGACTAAGAGGGGATATATATTCCTAGACCTGCAACTTCCCTTGGGTAGCTGCACATCTACCAAACACAAGTTCACACTCCTTAATAAGCCCAACTGGAAATGGCCCTTTCTTCAGGGTTTTCTGTCTAGTCTGTATTTTTGGGTCACATGGGGGAAAGGAGCTGTTTGGGAAATGTGTGGGTGGTGAAAGTAGCAGGAGAGGAATGTTTCCCCATTTTTTGTAAACCATGTATTATACTGATTCCTCTACCTTTAATTTCTACAGCTGGCTCCTTGCATTGAGCAGCAAGAATGGATGTTTGTGTGTCTTTGTGTGGAAACACAGATATGCACACATGTCTGGCACAAATTCAATCTGGTATATCTGTTTGAGTTTTTTCATGGATTTGCCAGGTTATATTTCGTGGAAGTTATACTTTGAGAAAAATGCTCAGCACTGTGCTTGGCCATCTATTTTCCCTTCAGAAGCCTATGTCTATAATCAAACCTTACAGGAGGGGTGATATTAGGGACTAGAACCACAAAAAGTATTCCAGATTGTCCTTTCTGTCACAGGCTACATCCACACCACCAAATAAGAGGGATCAAGGCCAGTTTGATGGCCCAGTGGACAAGAGGAACACCTATGAATTATCTGAGCTGCATTCACCATGTGAAACTGGCTGGCCTCAGGTTGTCCTAACCACTGATCTGTCCCTGGACATCATTTGGAAGTCACAACATCATTTTTCTACTCACAACAGGCCGGCTGTTGACACTGTTGACAATTCTTCAAGAAAAAGAGTTGCAGGAAATAATTTGAACCTGCAGCCTTGCTCTGTTTTTTCACTGGTAGAGATTACTCTCTACAGAAACTTAACTACATTTCCAGTTCTACTTTAGGATGGGAGATTGGACTCATCCAAAACTCTGCCCCTCTCTTTTCCAGGGACCCTATCAATGTATGCCTCTCCTGGACATCAGCCAGGAATCCCACATGATCACAACAGATATGTGGATTTTGGGTGCCACAGCCACCGCTTGCACAGGCCCTGGGTTTGGTTGGGCCCACTGGGTTCCATCTACTATCCAGGGAAAGGATGAAGATGAGGAAGAGGAATTTAAGCTTTTTTCTGTGAAACTCAGCTGCTCGTCTGTGCTCTTTGGACACAGGGAAATCAAACCAGACTGTGCAACTCACTTAGGTCTCCTTCTACTCGAGGCATTGATGTTAAGAGAGAAAACTATACAATTGAGCAGAGCTAATCAGGCACTCCTGTCACACTGCTGGTCCGTGGAGTAAAAATGGGAGCCATATCCCTCTGGCTTTCTCAGCCAAAGTCATGCCTTGCAGGTGATGGCAGCAAAGCAGCAGCAAAGAAAAAACCAGTGGGAACGGATGGGGACAATCACTTCAAATCACCAAAGGTATGGGCTGGGAACCAAAAAATAATACTGAGCCCAGCTTCTAGACAATTTGGAAGAGTCATAGGAAACGCCTAAAGCATGGAGATCCGGCCGACCTGCCAGTCCCTGGAAGGACGGACAACACTGTAGGAAAAAGGACACAGCAGTTCCTGTGGCAAATCATTTGCCAAACCCTATATGCCCTAAGGGCAAGTAATCTAAAATAAACAATAAAATGTGCCTGTGGAGTTGAGTACCATGTAAAGTTATGTTTGCTACACTGAGGATTTAGATTGGATTTGGTGCATATCATCTAATTCATGGAAAGAACACAGAGCCAAGACTTCTCAGAAGAACCTGAAGAAAGGCCAAAGGCCCCAGGGTTGTACCAAACATAAATTGGTGTGTACAGTGAAGAACACGAGTCTCATTGGACACAATCCTGAGCAGAAGCCCCAGACTGCTCCCACTCACCGCTGGGCAGGCCTGGCAGTTCAGTTTGGTACATCTCAGAGTGTATTTCCTAGGTGCTGACCGGAAGCAGTCACAGGTCGTGCACTGATCCACCATCAGGCGCCTCCCATGCTGAAACATCAGAACCAGTCTGTCAGTCAGTGACCATCTCACCAGCAAAACTCAAATAAACAAGGTACTTCAGGCTGAATCTCTTTCATTAAATCTTGCACCGTCATTCTTTGCTAGAGAAACAAGAAACCCATACTCCCAAGTTTCCAGAGACCCCAATTTTTTGCATCTGTAATTCCAGAACAAGCAGGAAGCCATGAGGCTATTTTTCAAGAAAGCCCATTAGAAGTCCTTAATCTGAGAAATGGCATTGACATTTCTTTGTTGCTTATAAATCTAGCAAGAAAGAAAGGGATTCTTGAAAGTCATGAGGAAGATTTTTTTTATTCTGACTACATGGTTGCCAACAGTTCATTTTTTGAGTGTAATGAATTGATTTGGCAACAAGTTTTTATTCTAGAGCCATCACAACCCACAGATTATGGGCAGAAATTGCTTGTTATTGTTTTTGTAACAACACTGCTTGGAATCTCTAAAGGCCTAAAAGCTTAAAATTGAGAAAAGACAAACTAAAAAAAAAAAAAAAACCAACAGAATTACTGATTGAAGAACTCTACTTGTTCACAGTTATAAGCAAATCAGGCTGAGCAAAATTCAAATTCCCTGAGCTCTTCCCCAGCACCTTGTTATTTGAATTCCATCACCTTTTCAAGGCAAGTAAAAATTACATTTAAAATGCAAAGCACAAATGCCAAACCATTAAGTGGGAAACAAAAAGATGTGGAGCCAGTAATTGGTTACCCTGCACTGAAAGGAATTCTAAAGACAAAGTCTTTCTTCCTCCCAAGTGCAAAGCCCTTCATTTCAACCCCAAAATAACAAACCACAAGGGTTGAAGGGACAAAATGTGAGCAGCCTACTCAAGATTTTCACAAAGAACTTCTAAAAGCTAATAAATAAGGTAAATAAATAAGGAAAATAGACAATTTTGCTAGAATATGAAAGGTTTGAATTGTGCTTCAGATATTAATGGAATGCCACCGTTGATTTCACTTGCAATGGGAATTTCCCGTGGTAGGTACTGTGCATATCCTCAGATTCCTTTTTGAATTAATAAATGCTTATTAAAAAAATGGAGCAAGAAGAAGAAGCTGGCCACAGTAACAGTGTAAAAGTAATGCAGTTATGGGTAGTTTAGAGCCAATACTCTAAAGGACAAATGTTCTGAGCACAGAATTTTAGCTACATTCTAACTCTGTGCCCCAAGACAACAGAGGTCCTCAGGCCTCTACAACCAGTAACAGTAATGACTCTGTCCTGAGCTCTAGAAAAAGGATCCTCCACATAAAACACGATGAAGGAGGAAATACCAAGGAGGAAATCCCTGCCTTTTAACAGCTCAGCTTGACATCTGAACATGGGACTCTTCAGCTTCCCAGGTTTAACCGTTTGTAGTGAATATCATTTATCTGGAGGGTTAAAAAACCTCAGTGGATGCAGGCATGGGGATACACTCAAAATTTAGCTGCGGTAGAGGGAGGGTGTGCTGGTTTTGGCTGGGGTACAATTAATTTCCTTCCCAGTGGCTGGAATGGGGCTATAGTTTGGATTTGTGCTGCACACAGGGTTGATAATACAGGGATGTTTTCGTTATTGCTGAGCAGGGATTGCATAGAGCCAAGGCCTTTTCTGCTTTTCCTCCTGCCAGACTGGGGGGTACATGGGAGGCTGGGAGGGGACACAGCTGGGACAGGTGACCCAACTGTCCAAAGGGACATTCCAGGCCCTATGGCATCATGATAGGAATGTAATGTGGTGAGAAGAAGGAGGAAGGGGGGATATTTGGAGTGATGGCATTTGTCTTCCCAGGACATCATTCTGCTTGTCTGGGAGGGCTGAACCCTTGGCCAACCATGGCAAGCAGTGAATGAATTCCTTGTTTTGCTTTGCTTGCACAGCTTTTGCT
Source organism: Picathartes gymnocephalus (assembly GCA_013390045.1). NCBI lineage: Eukaryota > Metazoa > Chordata > Aves > Passeriformes > Picathartidae > Picathartes > Picathartes gymnocephalus. Next base: position 10,069 of record WEKY01017028.1, on the reverse strand, counting down.
TTCAGTATCAAACCATCTTTATCCCAACCCAGGAGTTTGCTCACTTTTACCCTTCCCATTCTCTCCTCGATCCTGCAGGTGGGGAATGAGCAAGTGGCTGCTGGGTGGGGTTACACCACAACAGATGGAGAGCAAATATCCTATGAAATTCCAGGTTTCTGGTTTGATCTCAACACTGGAAAGCAGTCAGACTCCAGAGTGACAGTTCTAGTGCAGACCAGTGGCATGCTTTATCCAAGAATGCTTCAGTAGCTCCAGGTTTTAACATCATAAAGAAAGGGTCTACAAAGCCACAACTGATATCAGATAGCCTCATGGAATCTTCTAATAGTTCTAACATTCCAATCAAGTACAAAATAGATAAAGCTGAATTCATATGACAATCACTGTGAGAGGCAGGAATTACAGGGATTATTAGAGACGTGTTGAAATGACATCTTCACACACAAGTGCCTTGAACTTTTGGGGGAAGGTCTTGCCCTGATCCAAAATTTGCTTAGCATGACAGAACTGAAGAAAATAATGGATCAATACAGACTTTTCCCTTTATATAACAGACCTATCATGTGTTTTCTTGGCTAGCTTGGAATGAAATGTCAACACATGCTAACCCAGTGCCATCAAAATAATCTGCATAAAGCCCAAATCTGCTCAGACCATCTTCAAAAATGCCACTCAGTAAAAGCCTGGGAAAACATTTGAGAGATACAGATAATCCTTTTGGTAAATACAGCCACCTGGCTGGAAGCTTGCAGTTAAAACCCACAGCATTGTTAAGAACAGCAGAGTGGATGCAGTACATCAAATTACTGGAATATAATATTGGTAACCAGATATAAGACAAAAATGTAAAGGGATTAAGGACAGAGTCAATTACCAGAAATGCAGTAAAAGACTCAAAACTTGGAACCATTCAGTGAAGGAGTTAATGTAGCAAACTTTTCCCTTGATATAAAACAAAACTTGAAGCCTACTCTTAAAGGACCCAGCATAAAGGGTTTGAAATCCAGGAAGGATAAACTTCTGTAGACACCACATATTCCTTCCTCACCTGGACTCTGGAAGCAATCACTGAAGCAGAGAACAGTACAAGACAAAGCTGTAGTGACGCCAGGTGCTCAAAATATTTCAGACATACAGCTAATTAACTTACAGTCAGTCATTAAATTAAGCTAGTTTAAGAAATTGTAGGATTTTTTTATCAATATTGCAGAAGCTGAGATATTTCATTTTGAAGTCTTCAAAACACAGACACTTATTTTGTCTTCAATGTGACGTTTTGTTTCAAAATTTGCTTATGTTTCATTTTTAATTATTTGTAAATATTTTGAAACACCTGAAGAGAAAAAATACTTTACCTGACAGATCAGGTGAACATTTTGTTGGAGGAGAAAAAAATTAGTTGGTCATGGAAGAACAGCACACAACTGGAAAGAGCTTTTGTTTGCAATACAGAAAAAAAAAAAAAATATATATATATACATAGGATATATAATGCTCCACAATAGAAGGTGGCAGGAGCTGCTAATTACTGTCCTGCTCAACATTCCCTACAAATATTGTCTTTATAGGATGCCACAACTAGTTTTGACAACATATTATAGAGGAACCAAGTAGAGGGATCAAAGAAATGAAGATTATTCCAGAATTCATCACTTTTAAACCAGTGTTCTGATACGAAAGGCAGATTTTTTCCTTGGATGTAATTCTACAGGGAAGTCATCTCTACACAGAATGATGGATGCTTCATGACATGGCTTTAGCTCTAACAAACGGATAAACTTATGCCTTTAGACTATGAAAAAAATATCCAAACCACAAGAAATAGATGGAGAAAGGTTCTCTCTGCCACACCACTAGACTATAAAGAGATTTGAGTAAATTTAAATAAATGGAAAAGGAAGACACACTTTGACAAAGCAGGAATGAGTAGGTTAAAGTTAGGTTAAATGACTAAAGAGAACCTGTTTCCCTGGGGGATGGTGAGAATATTTAGAGCTCTTTGACACCAGAGGTGCTGCCAGAATATGGATTTAGGGAAACAATGGACAATTGACAGAGCTCTCCGAAGACAAATTCGGCATAAATGAGATCAGATGCTTAACTCCCATCATTCCCACTGTCATGGGCTGGGTTAAACATGTCTTAATCTATCCATTAAATACACACTGAGAAAAAATTTCCTCATAGGGCCTATCAGCAGGGATCTTGAAAGGCAAAAGAGGTCAAACAGGGAGGAAGCTCAGCCTTCCTGTTCCTGCTAATAGCCAAGGAGGGATACCTCTCCTTCCACACAGGTGGAGCAAGTCTCCATCCTTGTTTTAATCTGCCTTATCCTCTAAGCAGAATATGGGAAGGTTTTGCTTCCCCAAAGTGGGCAAGGATCACTTGGGAGATTAACCCTCGCAGAGAGTTTCCTGTGTGTTTGGTAGTCTGCAAACCATTACGAAATGAAGATCACCACAGTTTCTAAGCACTCTTTTCAAGCATCCTTCAAGATAAGGAAACATTTTGCAGAGATGCTCACTGTCATATAGGAAGACTTTGGCAGAGTCAGGAGCTGGACATAGACATGCTGAGCCCCCTGGCACTGCCTTTACTCCAAGATCTTGCTTGCAGAGAAAGAAAAAAAGCTGCCCTGTATTCTGTGTGTGTGTCCTTCAAAAGCTCATTCATATATTTAAATATCTTGCCATCTCAACAAGTAAAAGGAATTTGTGTCTTACCCCAATAACGGTGCCATTCAAAGGACAACCATTCAGGGGTGCTGAAAAAGAACAAAGTATTCCATTTAGCACTACCATTATAATGACAATTCCAAGATTTAATCAACCACAGCTATGCTTTTTTGACTTAGTACAGCTCCAGCTTGAAGAAATTTGTATCCAGTTTCACTGTAAAGAGGCATAACTGAGCCTCCTTACATTGCACCTTGAAAGGCAACAATTTGTGAGAGCTATATACTTGATGCTGCATAAAAATATCTCTGGCTGAGATATTCTTGAATAAAGACATGGTAGAACATAAACTTTCCCCTCCAGTTCAAGCCTCACACTCTCAGAAGATGCACTCAGGTTTTCTGCAAGTTAGAGAGCATTTATTCTCTCCTCATCCCACTGCTCCCTCTTCACCCTGTGGATGCACACACATGTGTCAAGTAAACATCACTGTCAGTCTTCGCAGACTGGGGCCAATTAACCAAATCTTTTGATTTGGACTTTTGAGCCAAGACTAGGTTAGGAGTCATAGAATCATAGGCTTGGGTTGGAAGAGACCTTAAAGATCAGCCAGTTCCAATCCCCTGCCCTGAGCAGGGACACCTTCCACTATCCCAGGTTGCTCTGCGCCCCATCCAACCTGGCCTTGGACACTGCCAGGCATAGGGCAGCCACAGCTTCTCTGGGCAACCTGTGATAGGGCCTCACCGCCCTCAGAGGGAACAACTTCTTACCAATATTCCAATCTAAACCTGCTCTCTGTCAGTGTGAAGCCATTCCCCCTTGTCCTGTCACTCCAGGCCCTTATCAAGAGTCTCTTTCCATCTTTTCTGCAGGCTCTCTTCAGGCAATGGAAGGCAGAATCTCCACCCCTCCCCTTTTGCCCATGGGGCTTTGGATGCAGCAGCAGGTGCTTCTGTATTCAGTCTGTAAATTACACAGGAGCCCTTCAAAGTGGGGCAATGCTTCCAAAATACACGCTTTTATAATTGTTGTTGATAAGCAGAAAATCACCCCATGAAATGATTCATGCTGAAGTGATCCCATTTGTCATCTGCCAAGCCTTACCACATCTGCAGGAAGGACAGCAGTCAATCACTTGGTCACAGCGCAGCTCAGTTCCCTCTGGACAGTCAGGCACATCCATTTGGGAGCAAGAAACATTCTTCTGCTGCACAAAAACCTCATTGTTCACCCGGACACACTCATTGACAATGCAGCGGCTCCAGGGAGATCGCCACTCTGTGCCCACCTGAGGGGAAGTTGTGAGAAGATTAAACATAGGCAGCAGTATTTGTGCCTCTGGATAGAGGGAAGGATACCCCAGGCAGTGCTGGCTTGCCAAAAGCACATTTACTGCATCAGGAACAGTGTCACTCAACAGTTCTCCACAAACCCTTATCAGTTTATAAAGCATGCTGAGTTTGTAGAGAATAAGAATTACAAGAGTATTCTTCAAAAGGGACAGGACAAATAACATGTGAAGAAGGAAAAGCACTCCTAACTGGAGTTAAATCTGCATTTATTCCCTGGTGACTGGCTGCACTGCAAGGCACTGTAGCTGAGCAGGCCCACTTTCTGCTGCAACCTGCTGCAAATCAGCTCTGCTAAGCCCAAAGGAGGCTTTGGCAATAGGCTCTAGACCTGAAACACCTGCAAATGTAGAAAAGACATTGATGTCAACATCCTGTTGACAGTTCTCTTACAGGTCAGACAAAGTGGGAACTTCAAGTGCTGTTTATGGGAATAGACATCACCACAGGCCAGGAGGATGATGCTGCCACAGTTCAATGCTGGGAGGAGCTGGTCACTGCTTTGCAGTTTTATTCCTTCACGGCTACCACTCCGAATACACTTCACAAGAACGGTGAAACTAAAGACCAGATCCCCAACTGCAGTCAATTCAAACATCTTTGCTCAGAAAGTTAGGAAACACATTCCTCTAGTGGGTTAAATACTTAATTCTTCACTAATGACAGAAGAGTTATAAGAGGACATAGCAAGAAAGAGACAGCAAAGTATAACTATTACTGTGTTAAGACAAAAAAGGAAAAAATCAGTGAGAGACAGTGGGACACAAAAACAGGCCTTCTGAAGGCTTGTTCGATGAAGCAGAGAATAGTGATCCACATGAAGAAATGCCCCTGTTAAAACCAGGAAAAAGGCAGACACGTTAACAAGCCTTTTTTTAAGACAGCAGAAGAATGTAATACAAATTAATTGGGATCATTTAAACAAATAGCTGACAGCCAGGCAGGAATAATACCCAATTCTTTCAAGCTGCTACAGCTGAAAGTAGTAATTGTACACAAAATATCTGGCCCAGAAAAGGGTGGGGAGGATTTGCATGAGAGAATTTTCACCTAGGTAGGTCATGGGACAGGCAAAACATTGTCTTTCAGAGCTGCTTGATGTGTAGAAGAAAAAGGTGATATCATATTCATCTCCTTCCATGGAACCCAAAATAATTCAAGGGGGCTTTTGCTAGGAGGGGAAGTGTCCATCCCACTGGTGCCTCACCTCATGCAAAGGAGGATCTTCATCACCCCGAGGCCAAAAATGTGGCTCCTCACAGGCAGTTTTCTGGCATTTCCCACAGCACTCCCCTTCTGGCACAATATACTTGTAGCCCTGGAGGGGAACAGGAAAGAAAAGGACTGACTGATCCAGGAAGAGGAGGCAAACAAGAACATCAATCCCAGCATTTTCCTTTAGGATCAATGTTTAATGTTAGTAATATTTGATGAAAAGGAGAGTTTGCAAAAGGACAGATATAATTATGAGGGGTTTTTTAATAATTAAAAAAAATCTTTTTTATATATATAGTAGCATTTTACACAGGCAAATTAAAGGTAAAAACTGCTCTTGTGGCATCTTGGAGGTTAGTCAGCACTCACAACTGCCCTTCCTATTACAGAGAATTCAAGGGTAGGATTCAGTCTGAGAACATTCAGACATCTGACTGCCCTGTGTTTAAGCAGAGGGAGGATGTGGGTTGCTCAGACATGTAATCCAGGGACCAGGTTTGACTGGTGACTCCATCTTTTCATGGGATCATTTAGGTTAAAAAAACCCTTTAAAAACATCAGGTTGAACCATTAAACCAGCACTGCCAAGTCCGACACAGTGTAAGCCAACAGTTTACCTGCAAAAGTAATTTTAAAAAAATTCTACAAATGAAGATAACAAAATGAAATTACTACGCAACAGTAGAGATTATGAATCCTATCAAAGTCTAACACTTAATTATGGAAAACTAAATAAGCAACACGAAAATTGAACAGTAGGCCCTCTGTTACTAAAGAAATACCTTATAAATACAGCAAAATAGATCAAAAAAACCTCCCAACCCACAGAAACAACATGAATCCCAATTCCCACTTTTAATACATATTAATCTCCTAAAGCAAGCAGCCAAATACTGAAACAGTGAAATAGCTAAGTGCAAGAAACCAAAAAGCTTTAATCTAATTAGAAATAAAATATTCTATATGTAATAGCTAGGCAGTCTCCAAGGAGCAAAACATGACTCTGGTCTCAGTATAGAGTTCAAGGAAAGATGTTCTGTCACAAATAATATTGTTGATGTGAAAAATGGCAGTAAAAATAAGCATCATTTTATTTTGGTCAAACTGAATTACTGAGGGATTCCCAACTGCTCCCTCCCTTCATGAACTGTCCCTGATTTGTAATATGAAGGACATAAGGAAACCTTGATAATCAATGGACTTTGATATGGAAGTTTATTTCATATAATGCCACAAAATGTGATGCCAGACCTTGACCCAGCTTTGTGAGAAAAGTGGTGCTGTTGAGCATTTGGTTTTACATTATCTGCTAAATAATATCTGAAGAATCTGAGGTATCAGATGCAACTCTGAGTGGCCAACTCAAGAGAAGTAAAAATCCAAGAGCTAGTACATGTTATGGGGTTTTCAGGGGTTTTTTTCCTCTTTTTGTGTAGCTAGACAAAAAAACTCCAAGCTGTTTTCACAGAAGTCAGATAACACTGTCAAAAATGATACTTCACAACTTTAACACCTGGCAGTGAAATTATTAACCAGAGCACCAAAGAGTCTAAATATCACCCTAGTAATGATGCATGATTAAAGTATGTATTTGATATCAATACAACTTTTAATGCCATCTAATCTGAAGTGAAAAATACGTTTAAGGTCAATTCAAACTGGATGACAGCACTGCTGATGTCCTTGATCTGTATATCCACTGAATCAGGCATAAGCAAAGGAAAAAAAAAATCTGAGCTATCCAGGTAGTCTAACAGCTACAGTTTTGGTTGTACAACCCTGATAACCATTAAAGGAGCTGAAGAAATGACAAATTCCCATAAAGAACTGGCATTGTTTCCACCAAGTCTTTTCAGGTGTTTTAACCAGATTTTTTTGATGCTACAATGTCAAGGAACTGTATCTCTGCATTAATGAGATTTTCTTGGTAAAATATTGCTATGAGCTGAAATATAGCCAGATACTTTAGATCCAATATTTCATAAAAATTGCCATAATAGAGACAAGTCTTTTCTACGCATGGAAACTGAGAGGATTATCTTGCAACAGTTAAAAACTCCCATATCTACTCTCATGGTTTTTTTACTGCATTTGGCATCCTCAAACTTTCTTACCAAACTCTACACTCACTTTGCAGGTTTTTTTCCTAAAGGATTGGGGGTTTTTGGTTGCTCCTAGAGAATTATGCAATATTTAAGATCCACAAGGATCATTGAGTCCAGCTCCTGACACTGCACAGACACCCCAGCAATCCCACCCTGTGCCTGAGAGTGTTGTCCAAACACTTCTTGAGCTCAGAAGCCTTGGGGCCGTGCCCATTCCTTGGGGAGCTGTTCCAGTGCCCCACCACCCTCTGGGGGAAGAACATTTTCCTAATATCTGGCTTAAATCACATTTCTCTACCAACTCTTTGTATCAATTATCTGTCTATTCCTGTCTGACCATCTAAATCAATATAACAAAGTGGCTCACACTTCCTTTGCAGGCTTTCAAAAGTAAACCACAGGGTTTTATAGGATGTAGCAGATGTCTGAGGACAATAAAGGCCCCAGCATGAGGTGTTATTACTGCTACAATGAGCTGAGCTGAGCAACACACAGAGCTGAAATGGGAACTTCAGAAAGTGAACTTGAGCTAGAACAGACATCAACAACTGAACTTCAGACATCATGAACACTTATTGTGCCAGTGGTGGAAATGACAGACACTTAGGGATGCAGTTCTTCTTCTATCAAAATGTAAAACAAATTGGTCACTGATTTTCTTGGCAGCAGGATGCAATCCTAAAACAGCAACCCTTAAATAAAGACAATAATGCTCAGACTAATGCTCTTAGATTCTGCTCCCAAGATAATCCATTGCTACAACACTTATTTTTCTATTTTTCTCTGGTTTCTCTCTAAACAAGGAGGCTTAAAAGGGATCATTGCAGGTCCCCTAGAGGGCTCTGCTCGTTATTGCACTAGTTTAAATGTTACTCACCCGAGAGCAGAACGTGTCACATGCTTTGTCACGACACTCTGTCATCTGAAGTCCTGTAACATCATCCCTCACACTGGTGCAAGAGCATTCCCTGCATCCATCTTCCCAAGTCGCCCCAACAGGATAGACTATGTTGTTGTGCACACACACCTATTAAATGCAGCAAAATAAAAGAGCACACTGCTGCTGTCAGGGCATACTGCTGACTCCAAAAGGCTGCATTTTAAGGTGTGAAACCGATCATAAAATCTATGGAATATTTTGAACCCGTTGGAAATGCTACAGGTGTTAAAACTGTGGCCATTCTGTTGAGGAAAGGAAAAATAAGTGCAAGCAAAGCTACTGTTTCATACACAGTAAATTGGAGAGTTTTCTCTGCAGTCGGTGGAGTTGTCCAGGGTCTGATTCAGTTTACCTGTGATGCAATATTTCGGGATAACGCAGTAAGTCCTGTAGAAGGAGCCTTGCACGCATAACTTCTTCCAGCTAAACCATCTGATCTGAAGAGATCCTGCTTGGAGCTAAAAGCTTTCATCCTCTTGTATCCTCAGACCACCACGGCTACCCTTAAGAAGCAGAGCCATCCCTTATATTGAACTTCCTATTAGTAAATTTTACAGCTTGGTATTAAAGAGAGAACATCATTTATTTTTATAGCTAGCGCAAGCAAGTCCCAGACACATAAAATGAATTATGCAATGTCATGAACTACTTGGAAATGGATAATAAAAGTTAGATCTCCTGAGCTGCAAGACAATGTAACCCTATGTTCAGGTTTAATGAAAAAGTTACATTGCCCTGCAACCTTTCCTCTAAGCAACTTTATCTTAAAGGTTAACATAACATAACAACTTAATAAAAGGTTGGCAAAATAAGAAAAATAGAGTAAAAAAAATAGTAAAGCTTTAGCAGAGTCATAACTCGGCAAAAACTGAAAAGTGGCAATATAGTTCTTATAAGGCACAACACCTTCTCAGGCAGAGACTAAGGGGATCAATGAGCATAAGGAATTTTAGGTCTAAGGTGTACCAAATATGTCAAGAAATTTAGTGTGGGATTAGAAGAATATATAGTAACTGTAGTAATCCCAAAGTATGTCTATCTGTTACCTGAAACCAAAAATCACGTCTGAAATTCCTGATATTTGAGTGACCTTTAAGTTTCAAATGTTTTTTTATATTATCTCAAAGTTACAAAAAATTGAGTGCTTATGTCACAATAAGCTACTGTAATAAAAGAAGTGACAGCATAAAGTAATAGAATGTTTCTTTCTGGCACTTGTAAATTAAAAATGCCCTGGCATCATTTTCCAGCTGTCTCATTGGAGGTTCATTCATATCTAGCTGGCTGCCTGCTTGCTCTGGTGTTGCCACTCCATGTGGAAAAGACACTCTCATCCACAGAAAAGACATTTCACTTCCCTTACCTGCTCTGGAATGCAGGTGGTGGATACACAGCCACAGTCATTGGTGAGCAACTGGGAGAGATACCCCAGAGGGCAGCTCACTGTTGAGTTCCTACAGCTGCAGGTACACTCATATTTATCACAGCACTCAGTCTGGACAACGGTCAGTGTCCGATGCGATGGGCAGGAAAGCCTTGGGATGGAGCTGCACATTTCCCTGTTGCAGGCTGGCAGGAAAAGGTGGGCACTGTGTCAAGCTCATGGATTTTCACAGTGCTGCCAGTGAACAGGAAAGTTCTCTGGCAACAAGGCATTAATCACTACCTCAAATTGTTATAAATCTACTTAAAGCCTGAGGAGTAATGCAGATATAAAAGGATGAGGTTCAGGAATTCAACAAAGTTCCCGCCCTGCTGTGGATACTGTCAGAGCCAAGC
>WEKY01017026.1:17781-33255 GCA_013390045.1 Picathartes gymnocephalus | reverse complement strand
CCCCCCCCCCCAAAGCAACAAAAAAACCCCTCAGCTAAACAGTGCATGCTAGATACACAATATTAATTTTTTTTTTTTTCTTCTTTTTGGGGGTAAAATCAACAGTGGGTTAGTGCAACACTGACAAAAGAACCTAGAGACTAATTCAGGGACATTACAGGCATCCATGCAATAGCTAAAGACATGATACAAATTCAGAGAGAATATGAGGAGACACTGAAGAAAGCAAGTCACAGAAAGTAAAAAGATAGACCAGATAAAATTTGGGATGTAGTAAAAGAAATTAAATGCATAAACTATAAGTTCTTTCTATTAAAAGCCAAGTTGGAAGAAAACCTGCAGTTATAGACTAGTATAAGGCTTCCTTATGGCACAGAGGTGCTATAGAAGATGGTACTTTCTGCAGTTATTTAAGATAAAGAAACTTTGACTGTCATATTGGGACAAAAGACTGTTCCAGAATGAAGCTGGGAAATGTTCATGAGAATATAAAGTATTGGAACAAGTAGATTCAGTAGCAGAACTATAATGCTACATACAAGCCACTATCACCCAGACAGTGAAGACCAAAAATGGCTTAGAAACTGGGCTTTTACAATATTACAACAATAGATGTAACAGGAGACACACAGCTGTAAAATAAGAAGGAAAATCATTCTCAGCTGATAAGAAATTACTTAGTGTTGCACATGCCTCAAAAATATGTCAACGAACATATAAACAGTATGGGTCCAAATAAAACACTGATGTCAATTCCAGATGGTACTTAATTTCCCCGGAAAATGCTTCCCAATCTGTGCTGAGCATTATTTCAGTTGAAAAAAAAAAAATCATAAAGTCATATTCCTATTTCAGTTTGTATAGAAAGGAATTAGGAGGTCATCCTAGTCCTTTTTCTTGTTCAAATACATGACTAACTCTGCCTATGACTTTCCTATACATAACTGCCTGTTTATCTTAAATCAGCCTGTGATCTAATATCTTTCTTGTTCTGGACCAATTTTTTACACTGTTCAAGTCTAATTGAAAAAGTATAACAGACTCTTACAGAACTTTAGAGGCTCTGAAAACTAAGGATCTGCAAGATCCTTTGGCATCGGTGGCATCTTCAGTTGCAGAGCCAAAGACACAAAATCCAATTAGGCTTGGACAGAATAGACTCTATGGAATATACAAGTCCAGATTTTCTAATACTAGAATTCTGAAAAAAATCATGTGGTTGGAATATTTTGTTCCATACTTAGAAAGGCCTTACTCTTATTATTTCATTACATACCTCTGTCACCTTTTTTTAGTGTCAATGGTTTGCACAATTAGTGCTTGAAAGGCTTTACAGTGTTATCAGGGAAACCAGTTTAGACCCAAGCAATAGCTAACTGTATCAGTAAAAGTTACTAGTGATAGAAAAAACATGGAGTGATTTTTTTTTTCTGGATTCCCAAAACTAGCAAATGGGAATTTCAGGTTCAAAACAATTCTACTATTTGCTTCGCTTCACTGAGATTAATTTCAAAATTCCTAATAATTCCTTTTTCCATAGCCCCTCCTCTCTGAACAGTGCCAGTAGACCATGAAATTTTGAAGGTAATGCTGATTCACTAAAATAAGCCATCTCTCTGGACAATTAACAAAGTATTAGGCACTACTTTAAATAGCTTAACTCCAAGCAGACTGTATTGTCCAGTGGCCACAATCCAAACAAAGTTGAACAGCAAGAATGAACAAACACTTGTCAGTAAATCCAAATGCTACAATTCAGATTGTTCAATTTTTTTCCCTGACTTACTAGAAAACTCCTATCTTTTGAAATTATTTTGACTGAAGTTGCATTGTTGCTTTACTTTCTTCCAGATACTACTAGTAGTAGTCATTAACTGGAATGCTACCTGTACATGTAGTAAAGACTTCATGGCTGAACATTCCTGGTGTTTCACAATGATTTGTAAATGGAAGGGATTAGATATAGATGCAGAATATATGAAGTGATAAAGTGTAATTTTTAACGTCATTGTTTCCTAAATGTAGTCACAGTTTAAAATTAAACAGGGTTTGATATAGAAAACACGTGTAGAAAAAAATTGTCCGGGCACCACAAAAGGCAATAGAAGACAATAGATTTATATTTTCTACACTGATAGCCTGAAAGTCATGCCATAAAGCAAGATCTATGAGAGGATCAAATGAAACGTAGAGGAATTATAAACTTTGGATGGGAACAAATATGGAAAAACATTCATGACACATAGAAGGACAAAAAGGACAGTCCTAAAAGCAAAAATCTCAGGGAGAACAAGAGAGAGGTCACATGTGCCCAAGTGCTCAGGAATTTAGTGTTCAACATATGGACAGAGATTGAAAGGTAAAGGTCACATCTGAACTCTGAGTATGGATATGGAGCCAATGAAGTCTACGGAGGGCTGGGAAGATGGCTGTGGAAGACAGTAAGGAAGAGGGCACCTGATGGCCTTTCATTAGAACTTCAATAGAAGATTTTTTTAAGTCTGCTCTTCCAAAGGAGCAAAAATAACAGCATTGGAGAGACTTCTGCCATTTGTTGTTAATGGCAGAAAAGGGCAAGAAAAAAAGACAAAATTAACTATGCCTACTTGTATGTATTCTATAGAACTTTAGGGCACTCTGGATAACATGCTGTTTTGTTTTAGTTATGAGCAACAAAATGTTTCATTATCCCTGTGAGATAATGATCAGGTACAAGAACTGAATCAAATGCATTCCCTTAACAGTGCAATCTAAGATGATCGGAAAGCTGGTGGAAGCAAGAGGTCATGAACAAAAGAGAAGACCCTTCTGGAAAGCCTCTTTGTAACTAGGTTTATGATGGCATCTAGTTCCAACCACATCCTTTCACATATGGTGCAGAGGTATCCTTGAGCAGATGTACTGTTCTGCATCATGGCTGAGAAGAATTCCAAGTTGGAGCTAAAAACTAACTTGAATAATTAAGTTCAGGGCAAATAAGTCTGGGTGCTTATCAACTATATCAATACTTATCAACTATAGTTATCAAATGACACTAACAGGAAAAAACTCATCCTGAAATATTATGGACTCTGAAGGTTTCAATTTCTTTTCCAGAAGCAAGAGAAATTAAAGAAGGCAATAAAGAACAGCACCATTTTGAGGCTGCTAGCTGAATGACACCCTGTGGACTAAAATCGCCATGAATGAATGAAAGTTGGCAGTGGGGCCCTTTCTGTTCACCACAAGCACTGTAATTACTGCAGCTGTAATCATTGGGTGTGGGGTGGGGCTGTTAATCCCCAGAGCAGTCTCTGTTAAGACACAGACTCCAGCCCCAAGCAAGAGAGTAGTACCTTACTTCTAATAATCAACTCCATAATTACACCTGTGAGAGAAAGTTTGGGTTTAGGATTACAGACTAACAAGTGCCCTACTATAGTTGACACAGTAATCTAGTTTTTCCAGTTACACTGCATTCCTAATTTGTCAGCTCATATGACTGCTTTCTTACTTCAGTATAGGCTCAGAGTTTCTGAATATATGACACAAAATAATTTCACTTTACAGATGATCATTAGACAGTCCTTTATTTCCAGTGTACTAAAAAGTCAACCTTTTGTGTTTCTATAAAAAAAGTACTTGATCACATACTGCATTTGCACTTATCAAATGAATACGTAGAAATGTTCCAACAAAATAAATCCTTAAAAGAATGCTGGTAAATATGTCTTCAGAATAGGTATTAGCTTAAATGAAACGTACTGGAGCTGCCTCACAATGTTACTACTGAAAATTTAATTTACTTCATTGAAATACCTGTATAAGAGAGTAGACCAAAAAACAACACAAGCAAATTAATGATTTGGAGATTTATTTGCAAGAAAAGCAAGTTTCTTGTTTTTGAGTAAAGTAAGCAAACATTTTGTCCAGTCATCACAACGAATGATCAGCTATTCAAAAGACAGAAACAGGTGAAATCTCTGAAATTTGAATTTGATCAAGAAAGTTTTCTGAGTAAGTATGGGGACAGGAGATAATACGAATATCTAAACACAAGCAAAAAATCCTCAAAATCAATTCACTGCTTTGGTGATAGTTATGTCTGCACTAGAAAGATGTGCTCAGGCAGCTTTACCGTAGGAAACATTCTGGCAACAGAGCCCTGCCACTGCAATAGCTTGAGGAAAGTAAAACAAAACACCCACTAGCAGTAAAAAAAGCTTGCAATGAAAAGATACATCACTCTTGCGACAGATGGGATATCCCAGCACCAATAACAAGCAGATTGCAAATTCTACACTCCCAAGGTTACTTAAACTTATCTTGCACACCTAATTTTTTTCCATTCACACTTCCGCATGTCCACATTTGTCAGATTCAGCCACACCTTTAGGTCATGTTGCAGATAATGATAGCTGCAAGCAGTATTAACAAGGTACAAGTGCAAGCTTTGCACAATGTATAACCTCCCCTAGATTGTCACAAATCATGCATTAGAAATTCTGTAATTATTCAGGAATAATTACAAAAGCAGCACTTTGTTTAAAATGCCTAAGGCCCCTAAGAATAGTGCAGTATCTGAATTCTACTTTTACAGTGTATAAATACCAGTTTTGACATAACATGTAAATGAGCCCATGAGGGAGAGACCCAAGTCAATAACAGCTCTGAAACAAGAACCTTTCAGAAAAAAACTGACATTTACACTCAGTGGAAAAATTCAGGGGGAAAAAAACCAAAGGAAAACAAAACAAAAAATTCAGCAGCAAACAATTTAGCAAGACTAGTGCAAAGTTGTTCTTCAACACAGGAGTGGTCATTTTCATGCCATCTTCAGCATAATACCCAGTGGGTATGGATCATCCAAAGAAAAAGTGCAAATGTATGATGCACAGAAACATGACAAATTCATAGGAACACGCAGAAGTAATTGAACAAAAGTGGGTATGTTAGGTAAATACAAAATATTTTTGGAGACTGCCTACAAACGAGACAAGTATTATGCCATAAAAGTTAAGAAAATCAAGGCAGTTTCCCACAAACCAACAAAATGTTCATAGCTGACAGTATTATCAGGCACTGCGTAGTGGGATGTACTGGATGGGCAAGAGGAAAAGGAATCAGAAGAGCTGCAAAAAACAATAGTATTGTCATGGTTTCCAAAATTTGTAAGGTAAAACACAAAATGTCCAATTATTTGTCAAAAAATTGTTCAAAAACCTTTGCTGCAAGAGCAAGAAAATCTGACTGCATTTTGAACTCCACATTAGTTATTTAATATATGCTAAGACACAAATTGCTGTCTTCTCTGTACTTACCAGTATACAGAGGAGTTGAAAAGCTCTTTTACTGAGCTTGATGAGGATTACTTTGTAGTCCTGAAAGTTTGCATCCAGAACAGTTATAATGAACTTGGCCAACAAAGATTACTTGTACATGACGCTCACCAATACAAAAATTCCTGTGGAAGCTGTCTCAAAAACCATGAATTGCAAAAACGCTGAAATTCTTCTAATTTATCCTAAGAACTAAAGCCAGCACTCATGTCTAGGTGGAGGAAATACAAAGATTACTGTCCTCACTCCCCTCAGGAATGCTGAATATTGTTCTCCTGTGTATGAGACTGTAATTTCTAGAGTGCGTACATCCACAAGCAATACACAAAAGTATGAGTTGTAATGTGGCAGCAGATATTACAGTAGGAAAAAAACCCAAAGGTTAAATGAAAAGGTCCTTTCTGCAAAAAACACCAGATTAGAGGATATGTTTCTGGATCTATCTATACTTGTAAATTCATGAACCCAAACTACACAAAATTAAGCAACCTTTGGTTTGAATAACTTCTGCAACATGATAAAAACCAGTAGGATTGACCTATGCTTTAATATAAACGTGGTTCTGTACATACCCAAGACAAGACACAGCCAATGCTATGAAAATCCGTAGCGACAGGTGTTGGAATGTGTTACCTCATGAGGAACAGAGAGTAAGATGGGTTTATAAGCACTGCAGAGATTCTCAACAGTACAGTTCTTCAGACAAGGGGAAAAAGAAAACAAAAACAACAAAGTACTGAAAAATTAGTGGTCACAGACAGCCAGACTGAGAAAGTTCCAAAGACACAACAAACATATATGATGATGTAATTCACAACAGAACCACTCATCTGTACAGTGAGGCTACAGCGGCAAAATCCCAATTTACTCTGATTAATGAATGTAATGAAGAATGAGTTCCTAGAAAGTAGAAAAGGACAAATATATCAAGAGTATACTTGTGTGATCTGACCAGACAACTCTAGTACAAGTACAACTGCCCTTCACCTAAGTAACGATTCTCATTTGTAACCCTGCAAAGGGCAGCATTGCAGTAGTAATCATTGGTAGTGTCTTGTGTTTTCTTTATTCTCAACTGTGTTCTTGTACCATTGATTTTCAGACTTAATAGCTTGCAGATCCACTACACATGAAACTGTAAGTGGCTTCCTACAATGCACCCACCTCAGGATACATAGGTCAGGCACTTAAGACCCTTAACCTGTATTCAACTTTATTACAACACTATCAGTGATCCAACAAAAGTCCTATTCCAACTCCAGAGTTATGGAAGATTTCTCTGCTTACCACATTTTGGGTTTCAGGCTTCAAGCAGTATAGCAGTCCTCTTACTCACTGGCAAGTACTGCAGACACAAAAGGTGAAGCGAGACAGGCACTGACCTTGCTAAGAGATTTGCTATTGAATTCAGTAAAACCCAGGATTTCACTTTAAGGAAAGCTATTTCCACAGATCGGGCATGCTCCTGGAGGTGGTGCTCTCTTGCAAAGGGGAAAGGTTGTTTTGTAGAAAGACTAACAGAATTTGGTGTCAGCCTTTCTTTGCCTAGCAAAACAACAGCCAAGAGGTGATACTTTTATTCTCATTACAGGAATAGAGAGGTGCTAAGTAATGCTATGTAACATTGGTACAACAGCAAAAGCATTTAAACTGACAGAAAATACATTTAGGCAATGAGAATCATAGAATGGGTTGGGTTGGAAGAGACCTTAAAGATCATTTTGTTCCAACCCCCTGCTATGGGCAGGGACACTTTCCACTCTACCAGATTGCTCAAAGCATCATCCAACCTGGCCTTGAAAACTTCAAAGGATTCGGCATCCACAATCTCACTGAGCCACCTTCCAGTGTATCAACACTCTTCTGCAGCTGGGGTAAGGAAACAAGTGATTCCAAAAGGATTTCTATGAACACCTACAATACCTGAAAGTTGTATTTGATGATTGAAATGGTGCCATTCAATCCTGTGTTCTAAGTGAGAGCTAATTCAGTGACAGAGACTCAGAGAAGGTTCAGAGATGTAACATATACCGAACAACGGCAACGTGGGGAAGAAGCTAGGTTTTAAAAAATAGATTAAAATTATGTGAACCTGAATGTCAGTTGCAGCACACTGCAATACTCAAATTACAGAAGGCAGACCTCAGCATTACACTGTCAAAGATAATCTGGAGACATCTTTAATGTACATAATTACTATGATTACGACAGAGCATATTAATGTAAAATAAACACACTTTTTTATTCAGAGAGCATTAATTCTTCATCCAAAATGAAATAAAAATCAACTGAAGTAAGTGATTCACTTGCATTTATGCAAACTTTGATTCTTCATAATATGCAAGTTGCATATTTTCAAAGTATTCCTAACAAAAATGTCACGCCCTAACTGTATTGGACCCTTTTACCTGTGAAAATGAAAATACTTTTGTCTCTGAAATACAGACAGGGAGATGAATGTGTCCTTAAAAAAATCAAGTTAGACTAAGGCATAGAAAAGTGTTCATCAGTCATTCTGGAAAACAGAAACAAAATGAAACTTGTAATCACTACTAGGGAAAAAGAATATTCATGTTTTTTTTCCCTAGAATGCGAAGATCTGGTGAAACTTCTGCATGGTGTGACTGGATACCAATTTTCAAAGCCGATCCCTGTGCTCCTGCCCATTCACCACTTTGGTTGATCTCCACAGAGTTGGCCACCTTGTCTGGCTGTATAACAAAGTTCTGGCAGCTGCACCATAACCTCAGCAGGCTTATACCTGGTGCAGCTGAAACAGCTGACTACAAGTCACTTTACTGATTGACCTCAATACCAAGCATGGAGCTGACCTCTGCCAGCACAGGGGCAAACTACCTCTGTTTGGCAACTTCTCCCTGAAGACAAATTAGTTTTGCTAACCTTGCATCTGCAGCCAAAAACAACCCCCAAACAAACAAACAAACCTGAAGTGATGTGATATAAATAGACCTTATATTTCAGCACCAGATGCAGAATATCATGTACACATCATGCTGAATGGGGTTTCTGTAGGTCTAAATGAAAAAAGTGCATATCCAGTCCAGCTTTCACAATAAAGGTAGCTGAACAGTCAGTTTAAAGGTGTTACCTGAAAGTTATAATTAATGTAAAACCATCCATAAACCCTTCCACCTGCTTAGTCTCTGTTTGACTAGAGAATTTCACTGCTTGGTCACGCATGTAAGTGTTTAAAATCAGCTGCTTCTATTTTCTCTCATTTTAGAGAACAGGGGTTATTAGTATAGGTGGAGAGACCAAATGAAGCATTGAAAGACTTTTTTGGAATTCTAGCAATGGAAAATATGAGCCCTTCACCATCAAGAAAACCCAACCTACCACCCTGCCCAAAACCCAAGCAACCAAATTCAAGTCCCCAACTCAAGCACAAGATTTTCTGATATAATCAAGACCTGATTTTTTATGAAGACCAGTAGTCTAATACCTATTCTTCAAAAAGCATATCTAACTATTCGACCTGGTACTGTATTAGGAAATTTATAAAATGAAAGAACAAGCTGAAAATTTTTACTTCTGGTGTTAGGTGTTTCTCCAAGGGAGGGAAAAAGCTCGCCTCCTCATTAAAAAAAATTATAGAACATGAAACTTTTTACACATACTGGTCAGTTATTACCACAAAGCTGTGGTAATGTGTGACAGAAGTCACTATCTAAATGCTGTAAATACCTTTGCTGATTACTTTCAGTTGCTGCTTTACTTGGAAAAAAAAAAAAAAGAAGAAAATATTAAGAAGCTTGCAGCACGCTTGTCATCTGAATTTAAGGGCACTGGTGAAGTTCATTTCCATTCTTTAAAAATAAGTAAGAAGTTGAACAGACCTTTATTCTGTCATTTAAGGTAGAAACCTTGATTATCTCACCTGTCCACCTGTGACTTCAGGAGGGTTAGATTTGGAAAGAATGCTTGTTTAGTAGTAGCATTTGTATTATAGTCCCAAGCATTATTTAACTGCACACATTAAATACATGTTTATTTGTTCATTCAATAAGCAAACATTGTTTGCTTTGTTAACAATTTGTACTCTTATCCTGAGGAGTTCTTAGTCACACCTGTCCTCCTGAAACAGAGGTCTGTAATTGTTTCTCAGGAGTGGAAATCTGGTATTTAAGGCAGCTGACAGATGTGACTAGAAGAAAAACTGCCAAGAGCAAGGGGGACAAATTCTTACGTTGCAAAACTATACTGTGATGCATAGCGTTGAACTGACACTGCAAAGATTTTACGGCCCTAGGAAAGCAAGCCTCACCAGAGAAACAGAATGGACATTGCCATACCAGCACCGGATGCCTACCCTTGGTAGTATTTTCTGTCACTCACCTAGACTTCCTGACAATGTCTGACCACTGGAAAGACATGAAGTACCTATGTTATCAAAGAAAAGTGGATAGCATGAAAAGAAATAGGAGAGATAAGAGTAGAAGCAAATCAGATATTGCTAATGAAAAAATTAAAGATGAAAAAAACTTTATGAGAAAAGGGAAAACTCCTCAAAAAATAACCTAACAGAGACAGCAAATAGTACAGCATATGAGTATCACTGGCCACTGGCAGCAGCTAACTAGAAAAAGCAGTGTCTCTAAAAACTTCAAAATGACACATTAGTAAGAATAAATTATTAATTATTTGAAATACTCACCTCTACCTTTGGTCACTAACAGCACAGCACCATTTAAACAAGTCTTTGAAGCAAACCTTTGGTTCAGTAAAGTATTCAATCAAAACCAGTCTGAGGAACAACTTTATTGAAACTGTATTTTTATGCTCACTTCTGTTCAACAACTGGCAAAATTCAGCACCTCCTCTAGACATTTTCCCTTATCCCAAACAGCTTACCATTTTTAATACTGGAAGTAATTAATTTCTGAAACAATGTTCATTGCCATCAACATCTCAGTTTTTATCAGAACCCTGAATTTGTGCTATAACTTGATCTTCTAAGTTCTCTTCCTTGAGTCAAGTATTTGCCGGGCTACCCATAGTCTCTCAGGGCACAAAACAAAGTCCAAGGTTCACCTGTGACAAAAAGAATGATTTCATTAGTTTCAGTACACAACAGGAGTTCCATTTATTAAATAAAACAATCTTTACTAGAGCATTTAACATTATAATTTTAAAACTAAAAAACAAAATATCATCAAGAACAATATTTTTCTGAAAAGGCTGATGATATCTCCAATCTGATTATCAAAAGATAGTTCCATCCTTATTTTTAAAATTTTTATTCTAGAAAATGCATTAAGAGAGGAGGACTCTTCAACTAGATTCTTACACTGCTTAAATCAAAACTCAGGGCCAGTTTGAAAAGTCTCCAAAATTAAATTCTTACTGATATATTCTCATCCCTAATTCTGCAATGGCTGTACTAGTTAGCAAAGAATGAAAAAAAAAAAAAAATCATTAGTAGCTGTGTTACTTAGTTATTTTAAAAGTGATTTCACTGATATTCAGAGATTTTAGAAAGATTACCCTTGAGTTCATTGTATTCTTTTGAGCACCCACAGAGCTCTCTTCACAGAACTCTTGGGATCTAAAGCAGGTGAGGCAGATTGAGCATATGAATATTGGGGTTCTTTCCCTTTGTCATTGCCATCTCATTCAGAAAAGTGTTTACCACACATAGGTAAGTGTAAGCATGTGTGCAGTCCTAGTGAAGTTAACTGTATCTTGCTGCTCAGGGCCCTCAGCAAGGCAAACTTCCTCTATGCCTTCTTCACTAGTAACAAAGTTTTAGCAACAAAACATTTGGGCCAAGGACATGGAAAACTAGAAAAAAGTACAAAAACCCAAATACACCTAGCACAGAACAGAGATCAGTGAGAAGCAGGTGAAGGCAGCTTTCTGCCCTGATCTGGTAGGTGCTAGTTACCAGCCTGGCACCAGTCCCTGGATTATCCCAACCCATGCCAGGTGTTAGCAGACAGGACAGGCACACAGGAGCAAGGGTGAGACTGCTGGGCCTCCCTTCGTGCCTGCTGGAAGCTCCCTTCCCACACTGGACTCTGTTGGAGCGGGCAGTCAGGGAACCTTTGCACCTCAGCACACGAAACACCCAGAAAAAAAGCAACCCGCCAGGCAAGAGAACAGTTTCAAAAGGAAGAGAAAGAAGAGCAAGAGGTGTAATACCATTCAAGAAAATTTTCTTCACTGACTTAAAGAATGGTCCAGCCCTGCAATCACTGAGTACCCAAATCCACCTGTCACCAAAAGAACAGGTATGTGCTGACATTTTAATGTCACTACCAGAAAACTCATGTCCATAGTCAAAGACTTAGACCTGCTCCCTCACCTTGTTCTTGATGCATTGTTTTTCTTGGTGGGTAACAACAAAGGCATAAGGATATCAGCAATCACCAAATTTCTGTGTAGAATTACAAAAAT
Source organism: Picathartes gymnocephalus (assembly GCA_013390045.1). Lineage (NCBI taxonomy): Eukaryota > Metazoa > Chordata > Aves > Passeriformes > Picathartidae > Picathartes > Picathartes gymnocephalus. Next base: position 21,520 of record WEKY01017026.1, on the reverse strand, counting down.
CACTTAAATGATATCCTCAGTTTTCTGGGATGCTCTGATTTGATGTTGACAGTTTCAAGTAAAAATTCCACTTGTTGTTAAAAGTACCAACAGTTTTTTAATACATCTTCCCTAAGGCTAGTTATTGCATCTTCCCAGGGTAGATCTGTTGAATCATCTTATTTCTGATCTATGAATATTAATAATGGTAAATGAGACAAGGATTTACACAAAACTTCTTTTTAAAGTGATCTATTCTCATTCTTTTTGAAAATTAGTTATTAAAGAAGGCACATCAGTTTAAAGTTCATGCTGCATGAATATGCTGTCGAGATATGGTCATTAAAATCCTTATGCCTTGAATGTTTCCCTTGAACTTTGTTTCAAAGTTAAAAGATTACAGATATCATAAACCAAATTCAGTCTTTGTGTAGGTCAGCTTTAAACTGCAGCTGTTCCCATCAGGACTGAATTGGTGTCAGGCACCTCTTGGATTACAAAGCCACCATAAAAGAAATAACAGACCAGAACTATGAAACTTATTACAAGTCAAGTACATTAAATAAAAGAGGATCCTACCAGTTGCATCATCAGCTTCTGTGTCTAGAAGAGCATCTATTGAAGCCATGCTTGTGCCTATGAAGGAGTCTTAGTATCAGACACTCCTCGCTTGCTGAGAAACTTCTTTGAGTTACTGACTTCTCTGCTTTGATCAGTGTCTTTTACTAACCTCCTGACTGTCAGGAAGGTTACACCACTTGTTGAGAAGGTTTTTCTAGGCCTTCCTACTATTCCCCAATGCACTTTTTAAATCATAAGTCCACAGGTTCAATTTGTAGTATCTTCCAATAAATATGTATATAATAGAGAGTAGGACAGAGATGCAAGATGTTTTCCCCTACCAAATCCACCTTTTTGTGAAAGGGTTAAATATTCCTTATTTCTGTTAGTTCTCTCTTGCAAAGAGGGAAGAAAATCTTCAGTGAGATACATTTTCTTCAGGAGGCATCTTCTGTTCCTCCCTGACCTTTTTCCAGTGGAATTTTCATCCTGTGTCCTTTTTCCTCAATAAATGTGCCAGCAAGACTTATTAATAAAAGTTGTTGCAAAAGTAGAAGATTCTTTCTTATTACATGTCTGTAAAAAGTCATAACTGCCTTTGGCATTACCGAGTTACAAATTAGTTGTATGTATAGATCAGATTATTTTCAATGTAATCTCTTCCTGAATAATCTGAATTAGGATAAACAAGACTTAGGAGACTCTAGTCTTCAAACTTACAAATCTTAGGTCAGGGTCTTCTAAATACTTATTCCCTCTTATAAATCTATTTGCCTGACTAACCCCTTCCTAAAGGAAGGCCCAATTTTGTAGTGGTGCTCACGTAAATAAAGTTATGCCAAGGTATAAATTTTTGCAAGATTAGTCAAAAACACTTTAGATACCTTTTTAAAACTTGTGCTACTTCCAAAGATTCATTTAATCCATGTACTAAAACCCCCTATATTTTAAAGAAAAAAAACCCCAAACTTAACTTTAAAAGCTTGCTCCTATTTTTTCCTAAATCAAGACTATAAATTATTGACCACCTTGTACCAAGTATCTACTTGTTTTAATTAATCCTTAATTTCAGAGGGTCAATCAGTATCTAGTTCATGCTCCAGGCTCAAACAATTTATGTTCAGAAGAATGCTCTATTCTCCTAGCTGTTGCCAGTTTATTGCAGTTCTTAACTGTCACCATGACAGAAAAGGCAAGAACAAAAAACGCAGTGAGAGTGAGCAAGTGAGCATGTGTTGAGATTCAGAAGGGATTACACGATATCTACAGCAGAGGGTATGCACACACACAGAGCCCAAGGATTCAGTTATGTCTCCAGAAAACAGACACCACATTTATTTCAGATGTTACCAGACTTGTCCATATTGCAAACTCCCCACGTAAGTGCTAAAGTATAGATATATTAATTAAGGAAGAGGACAATATCACCCATTCCCCTAGAGTAACCCAAGTAATATGCCTGTTTCAACCCTTTCTCCCTCCATCGAAAAAATCTTCCAGGGAACAAGGGTAGTCAAGTGCTCACTTGGACTTCTGGAGCTGAGTCTCCTCTCAATGACATGCTATTGCACGTGTTACCCTGCCAGCTCCTGTGAATGAAATGTCTGCCAATGAAAGCAAGAAGATAACGTAGCTTTTAGAATTTACATCAGTGGCAACCATAGGGAGGAAAAAATTAAAATCTGTTTCTCTTCATTTTGATCTTGTGTGTGGCATTCCACTATGGCTGAATGAAACTGAAACAGACAATCCACCTCAATGACCTGAATTAACCTTAGAGAGACAGGCATGCCACTGTTTGCCAGAGTCCAGTACTAGCTACCTTTCTTAGGCTAGCTCAGAGCAAAGCCCAGGCTCAAGTTCCTCCTGAGATGAATTTTAAACTACTAACTAATAAACTTACTGCAGTAGTAACGATGACCCTGACAGCCCAGTTGTGAAAAAAATAAAAGCAGCTTCTGTTGTCATGGAGTGAAATTCTGCTTTCATTACCAGTACAGCTCTCTTCACATGCTCCTGTATTTTTTTTTTCAATGAAAAAGATTCATAGGGTTTGGAGTGCACAGATTTGGTACACGTGCGCAGCAGCTGGTCTGACATGATAAAGCAGAATGAATCTGAAGAAGTTCCTGCCTGTCTGACCAATAATCCATGAACTAAGAGGGATTTACTCAATAGACCAGCACAGATTCTATCCTGTCAAAATTAGAGACTTATCTTTTTAAAAGGTGCCTAAAGCTGTTTTCTGTTAGATGTTTTCCATTCCCCAAAGACCTAGACAGCAAGTAGCAGGCAAACAAAGGTGGGGGGAGGGAATTGTCTGAATCCTGCAATGTTTACAACTTCGTATTCGCTTGATTTGACGCTCCAACCATAGAATTTGTTACTGGAGATATTTCTGTAACTCAAAGAAAATCAATCAGAAGAAGAGCATCCAGCATGCACAGAAACACACTGTATGCCAAGGCAGCATCCCCGGCACCGTGTCTAAATTTCATTCTTAAATACGACTTACTTGCCATTCCCTTTTGCTAGGTGGGAACTGCCGAGAGCTAAAAATAACACCAAGATTCAGTGGCGGGAGCTAAAAATACCCTTTTCCCGCTCGATTACCGACTCGGCAGGAAAGACGGAGCTCTTGGCATCTGTCACAGCCTATAACCGCCAGCTGGGGATGGAGGCAAAGAGCCCAACCTCGGAGTTGCGCGCTCGGGGAAAGTTTCACCGGCAGACGAAGCGGCCACGGCGCTGCCTCCCGGGGCCACGGGACCCCCACCCACCCCAGCCCGGGCGGCGCCCCCGGGCCTCCCCGCCGCCCCTTACCCGCGTTTCGCAGCTTCTTGTTGCGGTAGACGGAGAGGATGACCAAGAGGTTGCCCACCAAGTCCACCGCGATGGTGAAGATGAGGATGGCGGCCAAAGTGGAGGTCACCCAGGGCTGGCGGCCCGGGCCGCCCGCGGCCGGCGGTTCGCGCGGGAGGACGGAGCTGTTCAGCTCGCTCTCGTTCACTCTCATCCTGCCGCCGCCGCCTCCCAGGGCACGACCGGGTACCGGCGGAGAGGGCGCGCCCGCCAGCGCCGCCTCCGGCGGGGGCAGCTCAGGTCGGGGCGGGGGTCGCGGCCGTCCTGCGCCGCGGGGCTGCCCGCCCTAGGGCGGAGAGGGGCTGGCGGGAGCGGGCGCACCTCCCATGGCGGCCGG
>WEKY01017026.1:0-17677 GCA_013390045.1 Picathartes gymnocephalus | reverse complement strand
CCCCGCGCCGGCACGTGCGCGGCCGGGGCTCCAGCTGCTGCCGCGCGGCGCCACAGCGCCCCCCCGCGGCGCCCCAGTCACGCCGCGCTCCGCTTCCCCATTCATGCTCCCGGCCGCTCCATTCAGGGCCGGCCGCTCCATTCACTGGCGGAGGCGCGCCAGGGATCGACGGGGCTTGCTGTCTGCGGTTGGGTGGTTTGCGGCGCTCGGCGCTATTTTTAGCCCTCCTGGTTAACGCCGGCTCTTAATTAGGCGCCCGCCGAACTCCCTTCCCCTCCTCCCCCTCCTTTATTTAACATCGCACCCGCACGGTAACGTGAGTGCGGCGAGAAACCTCCCATCGGGGAGCGGATCGGGGCTGCTATAAAAAGCTCCTCGCCAAGGAGGCTGGCTGGCTGGGCGGGGGGGGCGTCTGAGGACCCGCGTCCCGGGAGCACCACGTGCCGCCGCAGCGAGGGGGCGGCGGGGGGGATGCGCACGCCTCGGCACCCCCCCCTTCCTCCCCTGCAGCTCTTCTTCATCCCCCGCACCCTGGGCAGCGGGGGCGATCTGCACAGGGAAGACAGAAAGGTAGCGGGGATGCCCTGCGCCACCCCTACGAGCCCGGTGAGGTCTGGCTCTCCTGTTCCCCAAAAGCAGCATTTACTTCAAAGAAAGGAGGGAACAGGGAGCCATTGCCCAGCCTTGAGGAGGACCCAGTTCATTGAAGAGGGTAACCCTTCACCCTCTCCTGAGGTGGGCGCTCTGGTAAACAAACTTAAGGAGAAAAAAGAAAAAAAAGGCACTTTCTTTTGGCTGAATTTCTCGCTTGCATGGCATAGAACTGTTGAAAATCTCTGAGCAAACTGGGCGTGGGAATCACTCTCCCATTCAGGATAACGGGCTGCGAGTACGGATGGCGGTGCGCGCTGTTCACCGCTGAGCACAGGGCTGGGCGCGGTGCCCCGCGCACCCACCGCCACCCCGCCCGCAGCGCGCATGGGGCTGCTGCGACTGGGGGGCAGGAGGGGAGTCCGCAGCGGGAGCGCGGGGCTCCTCCTGGCGCGGCGCAGCCTCCGCCGGGCGCTGCGGAGCGCAGGCGGTGTCTCTGCGCGGGGCGGGCGGGGCTCATGTGGCCAAAGCCTGCGCTCGGCCGCCCGGGCTTACGGTGCTGTATCCAGTGGCAGCCCGAGCTGAGGGATACCCAAAGCCACCGTCGCGACCAGCAGTTACATAACGTGGCGGGTGTGACAGGAGACCGCGGGAGCGGACGGCCCGCAGCCGCGGAGGGCCGCGGACAGGCAGGGCGGTGGCGGCGGCAGCGGCGACCCCGCCCACCCCGCCCCGGCAGGCGCCGCAGTCCCAGCCTGCACGGCTGAGTGCCAGGGAAACCCCGAGCTTCCCATTCACCCACGGTTTTCTTACACCGCCGCGGGCAGCGGAGCGAGGAGCTCCGCCGCTCAGCCTCCCGCTGGTGAATGAGACCGCTTTTGTTTCGTGGGGGAAGTGCTGATTTATTTGATCGCTTACTGACTTATTAAATGCTCAATATTCTAGCAGGGTGTTTTCCCGCCGCCTCGCTAAACAGCAGAGCCGGGGAGATGTGTCGGCACTACAGAGCATTCCTTCCAAACCTGCTTCCCGAGGAGAGCAAAGCCCATCCATCACTGGAGATGGAGAGCAGCAGCCCGCACTAGCGAGGAGGTTGCAGGAGGAACTCCTCAGCGCGGCGCCGCAGCTCCTGGGCAGAGGGTGGTGGTGAGCACCCGACACCCACATCCACCCACCACCAGCCCCGCCTTCCATCCCCCCCTTGCAGGTCAGTGCATGTGTCCGTGTAGGTGCATAACAAGTAGGTTATCAAGCTGTGGGAGAAGATTAAAAATAGCAGGAGCCAGTACCAGGGGGATATCAGATTAAGGGCAGCCACACGTGGAGACAGGCAGAACTGCCTGGTCCTCAGTAGACCTCCACGGGTGTTTCACTGGACAGGGAGGGGCCGGTTGCCCAGAGAGAGCTGTGAAGTTTCACAAGGTCAGGTATTTTTAACAAGAAGGTAGATTGATGATGAGGATCAACACAGGACTTTGCTTCAAATAAAAGGAATCTGGTCCATGCAGGAACTGCTGTTATTTGTCTCATTCCTGGGATATTCAGTGACATATTTGTAATTTAGACCCACAGGGGAATGGAGATATTACTCCATCCATCCCATTTTAGTCTTGTGACAAGGGTGTACTCTGGACCAAGGCTGCTTGTGCTGGTGAGAGTGATGCTTAGGGAATGGAACACTTCCTGAAAAGGGGACTGAAGATGTACCACAAAACCCTATATGAGAGCTAAGGGTGACCCAAGCACCAGCAAGGGCCATGATACATTGAGAAGCCTTGTGCTGTTGCTCTGTGTGTTGGCTTTGTTTCCTGCAGAGTGGGAGATGAGCATCAGGACGTGGGTCAGGCTCCAGCAAGAACCACCTTCCCGTTCCCCACTAGGGAGTGGGACAACCTTCTCTTTCCTCTCTCTCACCTTGACAGAAACACTTCACACTAGAAAATGCTGCTCTTTAATGTTTTGCATGTGTTTACTCACATTCTGGAGAGTTATAGACTTTAAGATGCCACCCAAAACAAGCAAGCTGTGAAAACTGCAGAGGAGCAGATATAGCAACATCAGGCTACTTCACACTGATCAACATTCAGAGTCAGTCAGACAATCTTAGAGGCAGTTTGGTACTGTTTGTTACATCTTGTGAGGCTGGTCTCTCTGCCCTCTCATTTTCTACACTTTTTCAACATATGTATTTTTACAGTACAACTGAGTGAAGTTAAACGATGCTTTACATGAAAGCAGCTTAAGATAAGATCAAGGCACAAGAACAAGAAAATCACTTGGACCAGCCACCTCATATTATAATAATTTAAATCAGAGTTGACTTCACTGTAATGAGCAAGGTTGGCAGATATCTTATTACATGAAGAAACACAGAACTTGTCTGATCTGTCAGAAAAGAGTCCTGATTTTTTTTTGCTTGAGTTGTGTTTGGGATGTGCCTGTTGCTCATTCTGTCTCCAGCCAAGTTTCCTGGCTGATCTTGAACTGTTGTTGTAGTCTTGGTTTTGGTCCTGACTTCTGTTGATGCAACCTGGCCTCTCTGGATGACTGCTAGGCATCAGTCTTCTTTTTGTCCTGTGTAGAGCTGTCCGTTGAGCCTGTTGTCAGCATCTGGCTCTGCCTGCTGCTCTTAGGTCCTTTGAGACTGTGCTCTGGTTGGTGTGGACACTGCCTGGGCTCAGGTTTTCCTTGGCTCCTGGTTCACCTTTCCTGTGGAGAAACTCTTAAAACTACACAGCAAGGACATTAAATGAGTTGAGAGAACACTGTCCATTTGAAAAGACAGATAGAAATATAGAAAACATGAGAAGAAATGAGAAGAAATTAACAATTCAGCTGGTTCTCTGAGTAAGAGAATGCAGACTGCCTGGCAGATGGGACTGAGATGGTCAGTAACAGGGGCAAGTACCAAGAGCATGCTGGTGTGGGTGCCTGGCAGAGAATGGAGTGGGAGGGCAAAAGGCAGAACAATTCTTCTGGAGAAGTTTTCACCATGGTACGGTGTGGTTTTCTTCCATGAGAGGAAATAGCTGTGGAGGCTGGTGGCAGATAAGATACCTTGGAAGGGGCTGACTTGAATACAAACACGGGAGGAAGGCCTTGAAGGGCTGTACTGGAATGGAGAGGTAAGTTGTGGTGCCTGTGGCAGTGAAACAGCAGCTTCTGATAGCCTTTATGTTTTGGTGCCCTTCTCTCCTTCAGAGAAGCCCAGGAACTGCATGAAATATAAAGATGCAGACTCTATTCTGCTCAATCACAATAGGTATTTCTGTAGTGAAAAGCTGAAACTATCTTAGAACTGAGGTGGAAAAAAATGAGGTAAGCCAACTGGCAGTATGTTTCTGTGGTGAGCAGTAGTGTGGAGAGTAGGAGCAGCTGCTCATTTGAATGCTTAGCATTAAATTAAGTGGGTGCAGATTCTGTCTGGTGCTGTTCCTTGCTATTTTGAGACCTTCATAATTCCCCTGTTATGCTGAAGAACTGTTATGATGCTGATGGTTCTTGAGCACTCTAGGAAAGGAAGCTCACAACTCCTCTCCACTGTGGTGCTCAGAGACATTTTCACCATTACATTTCCCAGCCTCTTGGGCTGCTGTCTCAGCACACTGGCACAGTCATTTAGTTCTCCCCATAAACCTGCCTTGGCAGCTGTTGTTCAGTACACAAACCTTGTTGATACGCCTATGGGGCAATTCCACTTCCCCAACAGTTAAATTGCTGTGGCAGCAGGTTTGTTGCAGCTCATCCCTTGGCAGGAGGTATCTACTCTTCATTACATCAGACCATTGATTGTGATGCTGCGCTACAAAGAAAAAAAAGTGGGTGTTGTTCCTTCTGTCTTTTAGAGGAATGACTCAGAGTGCTGAAATTTTGTCATGTTTTATTTTGTGATATGCAGTTTTCTTTCCCTGAGAAGTCTTTTATTTCAGTGGTTTTTTTCTTACAATCTGTGGTATTTCCTACCTGTGGATGCCCTGGGAGGGTGCCCCCTAGGCTTTGGCTTCTCCCATGGAAGCCCAAGGACCAGATGTCAGCTACCCCAGTTACACTCCCCCATTTGCCTTCTATGGCCATGTTCTGTATCCCGTAACCCCACTGGCAGTCGGCCCCTTGGCCGGCTCGCCCCCCAGTTTACCATACAAGATTGGTTTCTAGTGAGTTCTCGGTTGGTTCGCCCCCCTGTCTGTTCTCCCCAGCCTGCTTCCCCATTGGTGGATGTACTTGTCCTCCCGCCTGCCCTTCCCGTTGATTGGTCCCTGCCGCTTGGCTCCTCCCCCATTTGCACCCATACTTAAACCTGGATGCTCCACCTCTCCTTGTCTTCGTCCCTGCACCCTTCCAGCGTGTGGATGGGCATCGAGGTCCGCCGCTGTGTAGGCGTCGACCTCCGCCACTAATAAACGCCGCTGGGAACCCACATGAAGACCCCTCCTGCCTCCGTAGCCTTATTTCCACCGGCTGTGGGTGTGAGAGTGCTGTGGCTCCTCCACCCCGACCGGAGCGCCTTCCCCGGTGGAGGCGCTTGCAGGAAGGTTGTGGTGTCGAGCAGCCTGTGCCCGTGCCGCAACACCTACCTACAAGTTATAAGTCATAAAATAACTCTGTAAATCGCATCCTCTCCATGAGTATCAGGTTTGGGCAGGTGGTGTAAGAGATTGATGGGAAATGTGCCAGCTCTTTAATTCTTCATTCAACACTGCCTTAGAGCACAATTTTTGTATTCAGAGAGCGCTGTTACGACAATTCTTGTGCAACACAGTGTGCTTTTGCTTCTGGCTTTGGGGTTTCAAAGGTGAGATGCCATTCACCACATGGGTGGGACAGGGAATTTAATTTAGAAATGAAACTACATCCCAGGATTCTTCTCTACCTTAATACTCCCTTTTCCTCCAATATGAAATGGCTTCAAAAGGAAGAAATAGTAGCTTCTCACTGTAGAATGGCATATTATATAATTGTTAAAGCATGCTTCAGGATGATTAGAAAATTATCTTTGAAATTTTGCAAGCAGAAAAGAACTATTCTCAGCTTATCTGTATTTTAGGGTAGGAAAGTGCTATGCTGCATGTTGTAATTGACTGTTTTAAGCATGCTACCTCGTAATTTTGATTTTAAAGCTTACTTTGGAGCTAATTTTGAAGTTGAGGAGATGAGAGTGGGTAAGGTTCAGGGCTATAAATCCTGATCAGAAACTGATCTTTTTGAAGCCCAGAGTCACACACCTCAGTTGCTGAGATAGGTGAGTTAAGACTCAGCTTTGTCTTCAGTGGCTCCAAGACTTCTAAATCCATGCATCTAGCTAGTGGTAGATCACACTAAAAGACGTACCTTGCTACATATAATTATAGAGTGAGGTTGCTTACCTCATACTGTTCTTCTGGTCTATTTCTTTGCCATGTCCATTTCTTTGTCCTGGGATTCTTCAGGATATTGGTCCCCAGCAGCTGCTTTTGAGAGCTGATTGACGTAGATTGTTCCACGATGTGAGCAGTCCAAGTACAAGCAAGGCTGCTAGGGAGAGGCACTCTGGATTACCACACATGTGTGCACCGAGGAACCAGAACTGTCCTATTATTTGTGGTTGCCTTCTGCTTTCTTCAAGTCTGTATTTAAAATGTTAAGAATAAAGATTTCCATGGCACTAGCATTTTATAGGGTCATGACATCATGTCTCTCTTCTGCCCTGCCCTCTGAGCACAGTTCCACAGTTCCTGGTAGATACCATTTGCTTGCATTAACTCTAGAGGTTTAAATACTCCTGCAATAAAATAAGAGCTATGCCAAAACCCAGAATGTACCTGCACATTCAGATGGTCAGCTGGAAAAGAATTTTTCTTGGAAGGCTGTTTCCTGTTTTTATATGCCATGTTTTTTATTTAGCAAACTCAGAAATTCGCACTGATTCCAGCCCATTGATTTCTCTGGTGTTCTCACTGTGCTGACTAAATTCAGCCTGTCTACTTAATATTTTAATTTTTTTATTTGTTGGTTTTTTTCCTATACAGGAATCTATTACAGTCAGGGAAATAGCATACTCCTTAAACAGAGCATACAGAATGATTTAAAATAGAAATAACATTCACTTTCTCATTGTGTATTTTTATATTCACCTTTGAATATTCTGCTGTTGTGTGTTTATTTTTTTTCTTCCTTTGCAGCGACTTTAAAACCTTTCAATATCTCCTTGTATTCTTTTATATGACTTTTTTGTCAGTCTGAATGAATGTCTTCTTTGGCTTTCCCTTTGTTTAAAAATGGGGAATAGAAGGAACATGTCTTGAATTGAAATCACTGAACTGGAAAAGGACTACAAAAAGAATTGACTGTAGTAAAGCTTAAGTATTAAAATCCAACCAGTGCAGTTCTTACCAAGTGTAGAAAAGCAGAAAAATGCATACAGCCTCAGAGGATGCATGGAGAAGTTACAATGGAAGTGGTTGAAATGAATGTGAAAAATTGAAATTGATAGTCTTTGACATGAACCTGCATGAGAATGACTCAAGGGTGTGGTGCTGAGTCTGGGGGATTGGAAGAGGTTAAAATGCTTAAAATGGAGAAGCATAGGATTGTTGTGCATAGTCAGTATTGTAGTTTTAGGCTGTTAATAATGAACTGAAATCAGTGGAATAAAACTTGATTGAAACGGTGATGACACAATTCCATGATGTAATGTAAGGAGCACTTCACAATGGGCCCTTTAAGAAATGTGGAATCATTTGCAATTAGAATTGATGGAAAACCACAAAGATTTAATCTGAATTGAAATGCTCTGATGCTGTACTAACTATTGAATGGTTTTGCTACTATAGAATCTCACCAAAAAAATAATCAGCAACATAGTTGCTTTTAATTTCTTATTCAGCAAATATGGGCTAAGCCATTTTCTTCAATTAGAGTATCATCAGCAAATCAAGGAAGAGATTTTTAAACAGTTTGCCTTGTCTGCAGTGTTTCCAAAAACCTTTTCAGGTTTGAGTCTACATAACAGCTTCTACGTTTGGGGGCTTTTCCTTTGTTTGTTTCTGTTTGCACACAGCCCTTTCTCCCCCTACACACACATGCACTCACACACATGCAGACGTGCCCTCCAGTGTTCCCAGGGTAGGCTTGGATACAGTTTGTAGATGATAATAGGGTTCATGACAGTGATTTACCTTCCCAATTTGCCTATGAAAATTACAAAACTTCCACTAAATCATCCAGGTGACATGCCACTGTGAACAGTTTCTAAACTTGAATTCTAGAAGGAGAGAATGTTTATGAAAAAATAGAAGCTAGAAAGGCCAAATAAGTAATTTTTCTGAGCTGGAAATTGTGTACTGCTCAGCAGCTCTTTATATTAATTCTCCTTACTTCTTTCAACAGGTTATTTCATATTTTATCTAATATATTTTTATTTTCTACTCTTTTTGTTTCACTAATAAATAAACAAAAATGGATTTGGTGACAATTTCTGCTGTAACCTTTTAATTTCTTCTCATTGTGATGCACTAGACTTCATCCATATTAGTATTAGTAACTCCTCAGGTAGTTAAGGGTTGTGTCAATATAAAACCTAGTGACAAAATAAGCCACGAGTTCAACAAAGGTTACTTAATCTTCTCAGGGATCTCAAAGTCACCAAATGTGATGTTTTCCTCAAAGGCTAAACAAGTGACACATTAGAGGTTCTTTAGAAAGGATTGAACACATTTAGTATTGCTCAGTAATCAAAAAACTCTTTTGTGTTTTCAATACAGTGCTCTTCAAAGAGACAAGTAACAGCTCTGAGAAATGTTTCCTCTATGTGGAAAAGGTACAATACATCCAGGGAATAGAAATGCCATCTCTATTAGTCTTGTACCTGAATATATATTTCAGAGGCAATGAGGCATGAGAGGGCAATTCTGCCTTCAGAGGAGAAGCTTGCTTTTTTTTTTTTCTGATGCTGCAGTCAGGATAGCTGCTATATTGAGATAGTTAATATTATTCAGAACATGTAAGACATTTCTTGTTTCCTGCATCTGCTAAGGAAAAATCTGGAGTGGTGAAGGGAGGCTGTAAAATATTATTGAAGTCAGTGGTCAGCACTACATCACTCTGTCATTTGGTCCAGCTTGGTCGAGGTAACATGAACTGTGTCTTATAATTCCTCACACGTCCCATTCAGGGCTGATTGTATTCATTTCATCTGCTGGTTTTGCATCCTCATGTCAAGATATTTGTGTGGGCTTGTGCTTATCTAACACTTAATAACCTTGCAGCTTTTTTTAGTATTTGTGTTATCTCCCTCTACACATCCCATCCTCTTGCTGAGAAATCCAGTTTGTTTGTCTGACTGAGTCACAGTCCTCATGCTCAGCCACGGAATTTCTCTTCAGTTCTGAAGAGAAAGTTGGTTCACCCTAACATTTAATTTCTGCACTTTCAGATTTCATTTCACTTCAATCCTTGAATCTTCACCCTGGGATAATAAGACAGAGGTATTTATTCATTTGTGCTCTCTACTTTTTCAGAGCATGCTCTTTCCTGGTAATTACTCCTCCCTTTCAACAAGAAATTCCCATGTCTCTTAGAAAAGATGAAGAAAAATGGGAAGACAGTAAAACAGAATAAAATAAATATGGTGATTAATCAGTTAATAAGCACAACTTTCAGTACACACACTCACTAAAGGAAAACCATTTAAATCTATTGGCTTTGAAATCTGACATCATTAATCCATGATTAATTTTTGAAAAAAAAAAATCTTGTTTTGCTGAAACTGTTTTGCATTCTAAAACAAAAGAAAAAAGTGACAATGTACAAATCAAAACTGCATGAGAAGAAAACATGCATAGTAATGAAAGAGCCAAAACATACAAAAATGTTTACTTCTTGAGAATTGTGATAGTTACCATAAAGTGTATTTATTCTCACTACTTTATTAAAAAAAGGTGTCCTCGGATCATGAAAATGCTAGAAACTATTCACAAGAGTATAATTACTCATATGCACCAGGGTTCTGGGCTAAGTTCTTTTAAATAAAATAAAAATTTATAAATTTGTAACTCAGCCTGTGATTTAATATCTATTAATCTGACGTGGTCAAATGATGGTTTTTTTACATGAACAGTTACCTCACTCTTGGTGGAAAACCTCAAAGTTATGAAAAAACTTAAGGAATTACTTAAATTCAGAGCATACACATAAATATAGTGCTAATGGAAGATTTCTTAGTAATTTTCTTCACGATGAGGGGAGTGAGGAACAGGCACAGGATGCCCAGGGAAGTTGTGGATACCACATCCCTGGAAGTGCTCAAGGCCAGGCTGGATGGGACTCTGAGCAACCTGGTCCAGTGGAAGGTGACCCTGTGCATGGTGGGGGGTTGGAACGAGATCATCTTCTAGCTCCCTGCCAACCCAAACCATTCTGTGATTCTCTGATGTACTGGGTGAAGTGTTTGATCACTTTTATGTTGCCAATTTCACCTTATCTAAATTTTTTACCTCCTGGGACTTCAACTATGAAAAATTCTGCAGCACTAACCTACATATGAAATTGCAGACGTTGTGTTCAAAAGTCGTCTATGCTAGGTAAAGTTATATATTAGCCAGCAATTTTTAGTACCATCATTTTCAATTATGTTGATTAGATCCACATCTATTTTGTTGACATGAGTGACTAAATTCAGCAGTGTTTTGCTACAAGGTCTGGTGAAGGTATGTTGTCTCTAAAGTTTGAATTTTCTGCCACTGATAAAATCTCAAGAATTTTTAATGTAACTTTGATCTCCATTATAAAAAGACATACTGCTTTTAGGCTTGTTTTTAAATCTAAATATAGTAAAACATCATATAAACTTGTCATATACTTTTTATGTGATGTGGGACATAGAATAAAGGCTGTCATTATGATACTGTGTGTTGACTTTGTTGAATTTATCTGAATTATTACTTAAATTGGTATAGTGATCCATTTCAGAGAAGCTTTTTTGCTTTAGAATTTCATAGCAGATTTTAGCTATATTTATGTCATTGTGATTTCTTAGACAGGTGCACATATCCTTTGGATTTATTTTGGAACAAGTGTGTAATTTTATTGCTGAAAATGGGTGACTAACATTTTTATTCTTGATTCCTGTGATATCCCCCCATTTATGTGTGAGGCACTGGTCTGTAGCCAGTATTGTAAGAGATAAATGCCAGTGATGCCAATCATATTTATTATTTCTTCAAGAGAGGAGGAAACAGTGGAGCTGTTAATAAGAATGAAGATTTCCAAAGTTGTATTATACATTTTTAATAATATATAAAATCAGGGGAATACAAAGTAAAATCTCAGTGATATTAAACACTGAAACTTATTCTAAACTCCAGAAGCAGTGACATCATATAAACATATCCCCTAAAAAGCCTTATTTTCCTTATCTTTATTTTATCTGACTTATTCGATAAATGTTCACCATTCAGTGTTTTATATGACATAAACTAGTGCTTTTCATCTAGTTAATGGATCAAAGCAGTGTTCAAAGAAGAAAAACTCCTTTTATTAGCATTTTGTAACAAATTCAGCTGACACAATAAGAAAGTAATGGAGGTGGAAAATGACTTGCTCTTTTATCTGTGAGTGTAACTCAAGGTTACAGCTAGCATGAGTGGTAATTATTAATATTTTTAATTAGTCTGTTGAGAAATTTTCTATTCAATAGCTAGTGACCCAACAATTTATTTGTAGACTGAATCCACTTAAAATTATCTTTGGTGAACAACTATCTGACTAATAAAGAATCCGGCTATAATACTTAAAATGTTTTAATTGAGATGGTTGAACTTGCAGCTATTTCATTGTAACTGAGGAACTCTTGTGATTTTATGGGGAAGAAGTAATCTAAAAGCCAATTCCTGTGTTTTTTACTTTTCAAATGATGTGGGATAATTTGAACACAATACTATTTTTCTTGGCAAAATTTATGTAGCATTATTTGCTAGTTTTGTTCAATTAGAATACATTTTTTATATTTATCTGGAGGAAACGACCCAAAATACAAACCAGCAAAATGCTATCTGCTGAATAAAGTAAAATAAGCAAAATAAAGGGTAAAAAACCTTTCAGTACAAGTTTGGAGATTTTTTTCTCTTTCTCTGTTTTTTTTTTTTTTCTGAGAGAAGTTTGCAAAAAGTTATATCTTTTAATCACAATTTTAGTCTTCCATGATGTAGTCATGTATCTTTGTATATAATCTTTGTGAGCTTCTTTCACTGCTATTAACTATCCCTTCTATTTTTGTCTGTCATTTTTCAGGTGCTGTAGGTTTTTCCTTATATGAGGAAATGGATTGCCAGCTTGACCTATCATACAGAAATATATCTGTCATTTTGCCTGACATGTGGATTGTTAGTTACGAAGAATTGTCTCTCCTAGCACAGTCTGTTCTAGACCTAGATGTTCTAGACCTAGATGCCACAGCCTGGAAGTTTTGCTTGAGTCTTCTCATTTCATGTATGGAGTTGATGGACATGAGAAAGAGCCAAATCAAGGTAAATTCTCTTTTTTAAGATCCTTTCTGCTTTTCGAAGTCTGTCAGGAGAGGCAGGTTAAAAAATCTGGGAAAGCTTTCTTCTCACATGAGCCCTTTGTCCCTCTGTCATATGCCTTATGTTTCCATTTGGAATCACTTTGACATACAATAATTTTCTTTTGGGAGACAAACAGTCTTTTCAAATGGGTATGAAAAAGAGAGTGCTCAATAGCATAACAAAACCCTCTTTGTCACTGGCTAGACAAGATCCAAGCTCTTTCTTCCCTTCTTATTTTACTCTTTTCTGATTACTGTAGCCTCTTCAAACACACCAGCTGTGCCGTATGTTCCTGTTGTGTTTGAATGAGTGTAAAGCTATGATCACTAAAAGCAGATACAAAAAAAAAAAAAAAAGAGAGAAAGTAATATGGTTTAGGTGACTGGACCTTAAGGTGACATTTCTGTGGACACTGCTACTGGGAGAACCTACTCTAGAAGGAAAGGAGGAAGATCTGCTGACAGAATACGCAATGTCATGGTTCAAGGAGTGGGATCTGCTTGGACAGGAGTAATGTTGGAGTTGGCACAACTCCATCAGGGACTGAATTGTCCTGATGTAAATATTGCAAGGGAAATCATCCAGTGAGGTGGAAGAGGAAGGACAAGTGCTGGATAGATGTCATGTCCTCTTTGATCTTTCTGCCTTTTCTGTTGTATTATTCCTAACACTTTGCCTGTTACTTTAGGTAATAGCAAATGAAGTAATGATAAAGTGAATAGTTAATCTTCTGTGTGATGATTCATGGCTTTAATAGCAATAAAATGTTCTTGTTACCATTGTGAGAGCCTTGTTATGGCTCTTCCTTAATAAGCTACTTGTGTTCTGATTTTGGCTAGAATAAAGGATTTTTAAAATGGAATTTGGATGTGTGCCATTTGGATACACTGGGAACATGGATCTTGTAATCCTCTCCTCTAAAGCCCCTCTTGTGCTTTGGGAACTGAAAAACAAAGAAGTAGATGGCTGAGCTGGAAAGGAAAATCCTATACTGTGTGAGAGGCAGTTTAAATACCAGAGGCATTTATGCATCTCACTCTGGACAGCTATTATATTTATGCATTTCTTAAGTCTTGGAGAAAGCAAAAGCAAAAAAAAAAAAGTAGATGAGTCAAGGAAAATAGCTTGCTGCTTAAACCAAGAAAACAGCTGAATCAGGGAGATAAACCCTAGTATAAATATATATTTAATTGTTAAGGAAGGCATTTTCCATCTCTTATTACCCTGGATGTTGTTAGCTTTGCATTTTTCTCCTGGGCTAAGGAAGAAATTTTAGTCCACCAGATGAACCTTAAAGCTTGGATCAATACACACAACAGAATTCTTAAGAAAAATTCTTTAAACTGAGCCTTAGCCCTATTATGATGTACTAGAAGACACACTTTTTCTTGGAGAGATGAAGCAACCAGTGATTTGCAGATGCTGTGTGCAAGGAGAAAGATGATATCTTCCTCCACAGTAGAATAGTGTGACAAAGACCTCTCAGTATTTACAAGTTAGAAGGAGGAATAAGTGCTTGAAACAAGGTAGATGTCGGATGGAGAAGAGAATGTGCCTTTTTTGGTCAAATACTTATGGAAGGTAAAAAATCTCAGTGGGTTATAAAATCATAGCAATGCTTTACTGGTTTAGAGAGTGCCACAAACACAACACTGTTCTTCATAAAGAAGAATGGCAATTGATTTTTTGCACTCTAATCATCCTCGTTCGTTCAGCCCTTTGAAGTATTTGCTTTTTGTGGGTAAGTTCAACTGCTGTCTTGCATGGACTCCTTGGTTTGGTTCTAAAGGCTTTGCAAGCAAAAGGTAGTGGAGAGCTGGGCAGTTGGATTTCTCAGGGGAAGGCAAGGGAAAGGGCAGCAGAGCTGACCGGTGCTGGCCAGGACACTGTAGTACTCCAGCACAGTGTACTGAGCTTGTCTGGTCTTCTTGATTACATTGTCTGGACACATTCAGAACTGTGTTTTATTTTTCGGTTTGGTGTTGGTTTGTTGGGATTTTTTGGGTTTGTTGTTTTGGGTTTTTAGGTGTTTGGGGTTCTTTTAGTTGGCTTTTTGCTTGTTTGGGTGGTTGCTTTTTTCTTTGGTTTATCTTTTTTGTTGGTTTGTTTGTTTGGAGGTTTTTTGGTCAGTTATGAGATTTTTTTTTTAGTGGCTTTGAGGTGTCCCTGAAAATGTAGGCTCCATGTATCTTGCAAGACTCTCTCCTAGAACAGCTCTGTATCCTTTCTTATGGGTAAAGCCCTTTGTAGCTCAACTGTAAAGAAGTTACATAATAGCCAAAATCTTAAATAAAAAGGATGTTTTTCCCTAGTTGATGTAGTTGTCCCTTGCAACTACATGTTATTAAGTATTGCTGGGTGCTCTAGAAACTTATCCCATTTTTCTGTCTTTCTCTATTGATTTAACTATATTTTTAATGGACTGTCTTATTACTGTAGCCTTTTGTCCACCTCCATCTTTGTATTTGCTTTTCAAGGTAATTTTCTCTCTCCCTCTAAATATGTATTCACTGTGCACCCTTAAGGATGCTGTTACAATACAGTAAACAGATATCCTTCATGGTGGAACAGAGTATTAGCAATTACAGCAATTACAGCAAAGAGCCAATGAAACCCTGAGGTGCCTCTCACTCAGCAATGCAGCATGTTTAAAAAATGATACGGACAAACAAACTATTTACAGACCAAAGAAATGCCCTCATACACACAAACACACAAATATGCATGGGCAAGAAAAGACCTCCAAAAAGATTTTGTGTAATTTTTTGTCTTCTAAATAAAGCAACAACTTCAGAGCACATACTATACAAATACTATGTTGTTTACAAACGACTATTTTGGTATTTCAGGAAAACTGTTCTACATTTGCTGTAATGTGCAACTGTACACCATATCTGTGTGAAAAATGTGCTGTTAAAGCCAATGAACTGTATGTTTTAGAAGCTGGATCAGTCACAAGAGAATTGGTGTTAAGATTTTTGAGGTTTATTTGCTGGCTGACAGGACTGGAAAATTGTGAACTTTCAACCTGATTGTAAGAGTCAGTATATATGGTGATGAGTAAACAAGGACAAAGGTGAAAAATTTAAGAAAGGGAATTCTAAAAAAACAACTATGTACATAAAAGAATGTTGTTATTTCTGACCCAAATTTATCTGCATTTAATATAGGAAGAGAATTTCTTTAACAAGCTAGATGAGCCTAACAAGGGGATTTACCAGGGGGTAAATCTCCAAGGATAATGTGGTGTTGCTTATTGTTCTGCGAAGACTGCAAATACACAGTGGCAAGAAGGATGTGTTCAAGCTGGAGATTAGCCAGAGTGGGAATTTGAACAGTGGGGTCATGGTTGAAGGGGATGCATAGAGGCTTTAAGCAAGCTGCAGTGCATATATTTGGAAGGGAATTTGTCTGTCTCATTCTGACATCAGCTTCTGTCTGTTTAGATGACTAATAAAGCAAAGTACTTTTATCTTACGTTTCTGAGCTGCTTGTGCACAATCCTAATTGTAAAAGGCCTGTTATTTCTTCCCTTTGTAATTGAGCCACAAACTCCTGAAATCCTTGTTTACCTTTCCTGCCCTTCCTCCAGATTGTCATG
The DNA here is from genome assembly GCA_013390045.1 of Picathartes gymnocephalus. Lineage (NCBI taxonomy): Eukaryota > Metazoa > Chordata > Aves > Passeriformes > Picathartidae > Picathartes > Picathartes gymnocephalus. The sequence continues at coordinate 1,945 of WEKY01017026.1, read as the reverse complement.
TGTTTTCTTCAGATCCTTGCTGAAAACTTACTCCAGTGAAGCTTTGCATTAAGTACTGCATGTTGATATGAAGGGGTTAATAAGAGTGTGTGTCCTGAGTGTCCAGCCTTGCACCTGAGGATTGGGCAGGATTAAGGTGAGGATGTGGGAAGGTTGGCACAGCCTTCATTTGGGAACAGGCAGAGAGGAGAAGTTTTGTTGGGGGTAATGCCTCCAGCAGAGGTGAGCTGCAAAAGGGCTGCTTGTCTGGCTGGAGCTGTGTAGGAAGCGGGAATCCTGCAAAGAGCTGAGCTGCTTTTGGGGGCTGACTTGAAGGAACATGAGCCTGTGTGAGAGGCCAGAATGACCAAGGGATAAATCTCTATATTCTAATCCAGTTTCCTGAAAAGGAGGTAGAGAAGATGTGTGTAAGCATGATGAAAGAACAGATATTAGTCCAGGTCTCACTGTGATTTCCTTGTGTTGGTTTTATTATTGTCCTGGAGAAGATAATTCACCACATTTTTTAATATTGTTTACTAATGCAAATTCTGGACAGACTACTGCTCCTTCTAAAGCCCATCTCCAGTCAGTTTGTGCAGCAGTCAGGACTGTGTGGCAATTATACAACATGTCTTTACTCATTTGCTTTTCAGTTAAGATCCTTGTTACCTCAGAGGAATTATGTGATCACTTGTTTCGCCCTTACTGAAGCCTGGTTCTCTAAAATGGGAGGAGGAACCCCTCTCTGCAGTTTAAACCAGAAGTTTACTGGCATGTGAACAGCAACAGGCACTGAAGTTCAAACCAAACAATGTTCTGTAATCCTAGTTCTTGCAAGTATTGTCTTGGGTATTTCTCCTACCCAAGCAACAGTGATCACAACAAAACATGTAGATTAAAAGGCTGGGAGCAGGCTCCTTCAGCCTGAGAGGCTGACAGTTCATTTGGGCAAGTTCCAAAGTTGATAATATAACTGGAATAGCAGAGACATCTTTGAACAGATCCTTCAAGCACAAGAAACCAGGCTGGTGTTGTGATCACAAGCTGAAGAGAAATTGCAGTGGTTTTAAAATCTCTTTATATTGTAATTTGAGCCAGGAATAAATACCTTTTTTTAGATGCTTCAGAGAATAATTATAAATCAGGTTCAGACTGAGGTTCCCTTACTGTCTTGCTGCTTTAGCAATACAAATAATCATAAGGGTAGTATTGCTCTAGGTTTGTCAGACTAGGTGATAATTTCTCAGCTGTACACTTTGATGCCATCCTAAGATCGGAAATACAGTGGTCCCCTGGGTTTCTTTCATCTGTCCAGTATTATTCAGCATCATATCCTATATTTTGGCTATGACCAAAGCTTGCATGCTCATGACTTTAAAGTCTTTATGTGCTTGTTTTCCCCAGGGAATAGTTTTCCTCACTAATTTCTATACTGGGCAACAATGACAATATACAATTTCACTAATTCAGGCTGGCATGCCATCTGCACTATCTAAAGGTCAGTTCAAGTATTACTTGTAATTCTGTGGCTTCTTAATAAGCAGCATAGTGGTACTCTGGTTCTGTTCCCTGATAACAGTAGCAGTAATCTAAATCCTGCGCCAAAAAAAGAAATAAAAAAATGCGTCTCTCGCCTGGAAGAATGTCTAGAAGAAGTATGTCTTCTAGTTCAGGAGCTGTTCCTGCATTTTTGAACACTCAGTTTCATTGCTCTGAGAATTTTGTTTGATGCTGGTGCATGGAAGGCTTCTCAAACTCTCTTGTCTGGATTATAAGAGCTAACAGCGGCCCCTTGTGAGTGCAAGAAGAGTTTTGGCTCTCGGGATCTCCATATGAGCAGCGCCGGTTAAACAGGCTCCAAAACTGCTGCTGCATGGAAAGCAGGATAAGCTCTGGGACATGGCTCTTCTTGCTGTCTGCAAGATCCACAGCTGAGTTAGGGGCAGCAGTATGGATCAGAGGG